>JAGKTI010018717.1:0-17494 GCA_018397915.1 Birgus latro | reverse complement strand
ATTTTTTTCCTTCTAAAATTTAAGTCCACTGTTTGACTCACTTTCTAGCTCCTTTCTTTTCTTGTTTATTTTTTCTTCCAGCTTCAGCCACCCCTCCTCTTTCGTGCATTCCTTTTTTTTCCATTCCTTATCTTACCTCCTTACCAGCGAATATCAGGTTTCGTTAAATATACAGTATGTCAGTTTTTTCCTTTTTACTCCGAGGTTCTTTGGAACTTCTTAGACGTCTGCGTACTTATGTCATAATTACTAGGTCAATAAAAAATTAGTAATTTATAAATGGGCAATAGGGATCAGAAAAAAAAGGAAATAAACAAATAAGGATCGCTGGAGAGCATGCAAAACTAGCAATGATTCAAGTAACATTGACAGTGTAAACCCACAAAACCCTTTTGACTCTGGTATTTACAGTTTGTTAAAAGTCAAAATAAGGATTTTGGGGTTTACTATGTCAACGTTACTTGAATCCTTGCTGGTTTTGCATGCTCTCCAGCGATGCTTCATAGTTTGCTTCCTTTTTTTTTTTTTTTTAGCGATCCCCATTTTCCATTTTTTAAATTACTGATTTTTTATTTTCATACTTTGCTTACTTTTCTTATAATCCATTAATGAATTAAACAATAAATATTCTTCCGTTTCAATTTCCATTAAAGCTTTTATGTTATGACACTAAACACTTGGCATTTTCTAATAATTTTCATTGCTATGGTGGTGTGGCTTTGCACACAGTGATTGTTTTTTTTTTTTAATTCTGGTCTTAATTTTGTTATAATTGTGAGGCCTCTTGCAGTGGACACTGATTGTTTCAGAATCTCTATATTTTGCGAACTGATTAAACAAAGTTAGTTCTTTAGAAGTTTCATTGAGTAAAATCTGAAACGCTATATATTCAAAGTGGTTACTAGACAGGATCAAAATCTGCTGTTGTGTGCTTTGCACAACTATTTTGTATAATATGGGTATTTTTGTTTCATTTTTTTTTATGAAACATTACTACATTTCTTACTGTAACAATTGATGTACGAGGCACTTCTTGTGCCTCCCCCATGCCCTCTTCGTCCCCTTCCTCGTCCCCCTCCTCTATCTCTTCCTCTCCCCCCTCCTCAGCGTCCCACTGCAGTTGACTCGTAAGACGGTTACTGTCACAATGAATTCCAATAACGTTGAAAAACTGATCCTAGTTTGGTGTTAGTTCGCTCAAAGAAATGATCATGATACCACATCGTTGTCACTTTCAATTTGAGCGCAAAGCAGAAACTTGAGGATTTCAGTTGCTTCACGTGACGTCTAAACACAAGCCTGCTGGACTTCAGGGATGACCTAAAAAAGCTAAGTAAAGCCTTGAATTAAAAATTAACGTAATTGTGTAAAATCGCACCAGTGCGTGTTGATTACACAAAGACCCTTTCCCACAGTGACACTTCATTTCCCCCATAAGTAATCTTCTAGTAGCTAGAGTTTTCCACTCTTAACGTATAAAATTTAATATAGTCATGCAGCTACTGATGCATTATTGATACTTGACGGTAATTCCGTACTTGAATGGCTTCTCACGTGCTTGCAATGGTGCAGAGGAATCTCAATGTATCCGGAAGATCGATGATCATCTTTCGATTAGGCATTTTAAGATAGGTCATGGACACTCATTGTGACCCATTAAGTGCGAATGGATAGTTTTTATCCCGAAATACCGAGCAGATTTTCTTGTAGACCTGTAAAACAATAATATAAATAATAATATGAACAAACTGGCAAATTTTGAATGTACCAGACTTTCTTATAACATCTCTTTTTCACATTATCAGTGCTTGGCTGACCTAAACTATTAAAAGGGAACCCTCTGGATGTTGCTTCGGGAATAAGTTTGCTTTCTAAGCTCGTTTTTGGTGACTGTTGTATTAGGGTTTTCAGCAAATTCCTGGGCGATCCCTATTATGAACCACTACCGTCGTTCATGATACTAGCACAAGATTGGACTGGTTTTACTCCTTCCCGTCATCTCTGCCGTCTTCAGCTCCATCTTCACCCAGCTTTCTATGATTATTAGTATGCAGTTTTGGGCCGTGTTGTCGTCGGTTCAGTAAACTCCCCAGTACCTCTTCTGTAGTTGTAGCTCTTTATGACTACATCTTGGTACTTTCTAATATACTACTGAGAGCTCACCAATGTCTCTATACTTTGAATTAGTAGCACTTTACAGACAATAAACACTTAGTATACAGAAAGAAACTAGCATGGAAGAAGTGGGAATTAGCGCTTTATGCCAACAAGAATGCTGCCGACTTTATTTGTCTGACTCTAGACACAGATTTGCAATGAGCAGCAGACATCTACCCGCACCTGATCAAGTTCTCCACCACTTCCCACCCTCTACTCTTCATGCTACCCACTTATCAATCTGCCACCCTGAACCCCTTGGGTGATTTGGTATCTTCTGGCTTGCATTTCACGCATTTCTCATTAAGAATAGGAGCTGCCTGGCATGGGCCAACTAACCTATTACAGTTATCCTCTCTTCTTTTATTCTTATGTAAGAAAATTCAAATTAACGATTTTTTTTTTGTGTGTGTGTGTGTAGAATAAACGTCTGTACATGTACCCTACTTCAGACAAACATGCCGATTGATCAAATTACCTCCTTCGATGATATATATTTTTCTAACATACACAAAGATTTAAGTTTTCCGCGATCATGCCTTTTCATGAAATATGGGAAATATGACTGAAGCAAACACAGCATAGAAATATATCATTAAGTCAGGTTTCAGTACAAATTATCACCTGAAGTAATTGAATAATATGAGCGTGTATCGTGCCATCTGCAACTTGGACAGTGGTATCAATGAAAGAAATTGTCTTCATTCTTTTTCACTTCATTTATCAATCGTCAGATGTTTTACTTCTCAGAGATTTTTCCATTATTTCATATCGTTTTGTGGTGTGGACTGACTGTAGTCGTCAAAATGTTCTAAAGTGCAGATCCGTAAAGGCTTCCGAAGATCACTTTATGGTATCAAAGGATGAGTAAACTTAGTACTCTAAAATGGAAGTACCTCCTGCCAGAAATGACTTGATTAGGCCTATGGAAGCAGCATTCAAACAAGAATGACTTCACTAAGAGTGCAACACCCACGCCCACCAGCTACTCTTAGGAACAAATGAATATTTACTCTTACAGAATTGCCTGCATTTTCGACAAATTTAGGTTACTCAAAAATGTATTTCTTAATTCTTGGCGAACCCTTATTCCTCTCATTACCTCTGTTTGAAATCATATCTAATCTGTACCATGACACTGAACTTTGACCTTTCCCTAAGTTTGTCCATTGACAGATTGTTGTCAAAATAGAATATCTTTATCCTTGTTTGGCCAGAATTCTTCCTTAAATCTGATACAAAAGAAAATTAAGTTGACCTCCTAGAATACATTATAACCACCTCTTGGGTGATCTTCAACTCATCAATCAAGTTTTATCCAGATCAGATCTAAACTGTTTTAGTTATTTTATTCCAACAGATACACGGGCGAAATTATACCTTGCCCTGTGACCTTGAAGTTTGACGATCCTCAAAGGTGAATCCTTTCGTTCTTGCCTAAACCTTAACCAATATACAATGTGTGGTACAGCTGAGATCAAAACTGAGTTGCCTTCGCCCTGTGCCCTTTGCTTTTGATCTTTTCCTGTGACCTTGGCCTTTTACATTGTTCAAAACTGAGTTGACCTTGTCCTATGACCTTAATAATTGACTTTGTTCAAAACTGAGTTGACCTTGTGCTGTGGCCATACCTTTACACCTTTCCCAGTGACCTTGACCTTTGACTGACACATTCAGATTCTGATTCTTTTATTTTTGCTTTCTCCTCAGCCCTTCCACAAAGTTCCAGTGAATTGGTTAAAATCGTAAATAAATGAGAGGTGACGGTGGCTGAATCGGTAGAGAGGCTGTCTGCCGTCCTAATGGACCCAGGATCGAATCTCGGCTGGGGAATGGAAGGTATAACTATTTAAGTTTCATTAGAGTCGACTTTACTGATCTACCAGAAGACCAACCGACATGTAAAAATACCTTCGCTAATACCAGTACACCAGTCCTGTATGAGACAGCCCCAATATAAATTCCGTCCAGTATGGACGGTGAGTGTTAGCGCCGAAGTGGTGACATGTGGAGGTGTGTGGGCCTTGGGATAGGCCCAGAAGCCTTTGCCCTGAGTCAGACACATTAAAACACACATACACACAGGGGAGCACTGGTGTAATAAAAATATGAATACATAAATAAATGAAAAAAATATATATCAGAAGAAATCGTTAAAGACAATATTTCACGGGTGTTGTTGAAATGTCTTCGTGGTATATATACGAGTGAATAAAAAATATACACCTCTGTTTCAGCTCCCCAGGTAAAGTTTTTTTTTCTACCCTGCAGTTCATTTTATTTTCATTTTGAATGAGAAAGTACTCGCCTGAGAGTTACTGATGGAAACTGAACTCGAAACAGAAGTATCTTTATTTACGTTCAAACTCGCCTAGTACTTTAAGCGGTGTTTACAATAACTTCTTTTAGAGAAACGCATATTAAGAAGCTTTTTGCCTGATATTATTTCCATTTATTTTTTTCTTTATAAGATCTTTTATTTGATGCACTCATTCCCAAGCAATACGAAAAATGAAGTAAAAAAGTTCCATTAAGAGAGTGTTGGCTCACGTATAAAGGGGAATTGCAGCGGTCGGACGGAAGGGACCTGTTTTGATCTTTACATAGCTTTCAGTTGTATAAATGCGAAGTTGAAGCTCTATTTTCTCCTCTTCCTTGTGATCTTCGTGCTAATCTAACGACTAGGAGGCGTAGCAGTGTGAGAAGAGCCTTTGGGGATGTGTGAGGTGTGTTTACTGTGAAATGTGTAAGGGTGAAATGGAAACCTGCAAGTTACGAGTGGCGCCGTGAAGTGTATTTTTGAGGTGTGTCTACGAGATGTGGCACTAAAAAATATACTAATGTGAGGTTTGACTATGAGATGTGGCATTATATGGTGTGAAAACGTGAGGTTTGGCAGAACGAAGGGAATCTATATAATAAGTAAATGTGGTATCCGTCGGAGGTGTAGCAGTGAGTATTCTGTCAGTGTGTGAAATAGTAGGGCATGATATGTCGGTTTGAGGTGTGTGGTTGTGGGTATTAAATTGCAGCGTGCGAATAAAATGTGATAATGCGTGGTTTGGCAGTGTCTCCCGTGGTAGTCTGCAGCATAGTTGTCTGAGACGTGACAGTAAGGGCGCGGCCACACGTACCCTCGAACATATGCTGGCAACACAGTTGGCAAAATGTTCAGTTACATGTATGCAGCAGTATTTGGACAGATGTATGCAAACATGTTTCTGTGCAGCTTCGAACACTGGCAGCAAAGGCGATGGGATAAGTGTGTGCATATCAAGCAGCTGAGACTTTATCACGATGTTGCCACCATGATCTGGATGCTGCTGTTCACAACATGTTTGCAGCGTGTTCCTTATTGAGTTGCTTACCTGTTCCCAGCACTTGTTCGAGCACAAGTGTGGACGCGCACTAAGAATAGCCCTGCGTAGTGTGGCAGTGTGAGGCACAGCATAGATATTTACACAAGTAACTTTTACTAGACTCCTTTCACCTATATACAGAGTATGTTGAAAACTGTACTGTATTATAATGATGTTGATGTTGCCCTGTTCACTGTAATTCCTCGGTATAAATATATATTCTCACTCATGATTAAATTCCCATGATTGTGATTCACATCCACCCATAATGGATTGCATTCCTATCTGCACAGGAGACATTGTTTCATTGTTTTCCTTAGCGATTTATTGTCACTATGCTCCTAAATGGGTTCTAGTATAGTAAATGTCTTTTCAATACAAATATAGTCCACATAAGCAACACTCAAAAGAATGGTACAGTGTACTAATCAGAACATATTAGTAAAGAAGCAGTGTTACAAAGCCTGTCCAGCCAACAGGAATACGGCCAATTTTCATCCCTTGAATCAGACTGCATTTTTCACAGTGAGTATACGATACGACTACACATTTCATTGTCCCCAGTTCAATAACCAATACCGTACTCCAGTGGGCTTCCTGTTCTTCACGTTGAATCCATTAGGGTGGATCAATAACTGGCGGTTCATTAGGTAGAAATCATCATCACTATCATCGTTCCCATTCTTTCGTCATCACCATTATCATCATGAACTTTAACTCACCCCCCACTGAAATGGGTGTGCACGGTCCAGAAACAGCAACAGGAAGCACGGAAACAGGAAAACTGCCATTACAGTACGCAGTAAACTGGATTATTCGTTCATTTATTTCTTTCTTCCTTTCTTTCTGGCGTATCAGGCTCCACTTCCCCTACATGTGGTGCTCTGCAGAGATTGTATGTAGGGTGAGAAGTGCTTGTAAATGTGATTGTTGTGTTGGAGTGGCTTTGGATGTGTGTGTAGTCTGTGAATCAAGTGTAATCGGCCCGCGCAAGCCGACTGGGTGCAAGCATACTTTATAGCATGCGACACTGGTTCAACCACAGCACCCCTTATGTCCGCGAAAGCAGTACCTGGGAGGAAGAACGCTTACAAAATTTATCACCCTGGCGGGGTGCGAACCCTCGTTCTTCAGTGTACGAAAACGCACACTTTACCACTGTACCACTTTGCTAGATCATTCAAGCTATCAAATGTGCTTTGTATATGAATCACCGAAAATGATGACAAGGTTTTCTGCCAATAAAACACCATAGGGAAAATATATGTACTGTATCTCTCTTATTAGGATACCGCCATTATCACTGTTACGTAACTTTCATGATGATGATCATTATCATGAAAGTCGTCGTCGTCACACTATTTCCCACTCTTATATTGTATATCGAATGAGTAGCTTCCCGAAACGATGCTTAGGCCTCTGGTATATGAAGTTGATAAGAAGTGTTGAACAGTTAAAAATACAGAGGGGAAGTGCAGACAAGGATGATATTACCCTTATCTCAGACTAACATACATACTAGTAGTCGTGTGTATATACGTTATATGGATACCATTCAAACACATAGATGTTGGCAAACTAGAGGAGTAGTAGACTGTAACATCAATCGAACAGGGCAGTCCTCCCGAGGTGGATGGCAAGCTGGTGACAGGGAGAGCTGGAGGTCCCATTTCACAAGCCCTCAGGACCTGATCCTGACCATCTCCCTTTGTTAACATTTTCAGTGCTTTCATATACACAGAGAGAAGGCCAGCATACTCTCTAAATATCTCTACCTTCAACTGTCCACACCAAACTACATGCACATAAGATTCCAGTTTTTTTAGCAATGGCTGCTGCATTAATATCAGCAAACGAGGTGGTATCTCGGATTGCCACCACTGACAGGGTAGGGCTGGCGGTACAGGATCTTCCTGGTCGCCATCAAGTGACTGTGCCGGCAGCGACTGTTCCTGATTCCATTCATACTCATCGACGAAGAAGTGTATGTGCGGCCTTTTACTTCACCAGTATCTGTGGTCTCAGTACCAATTTGAATTCAGTTCATTATTTCCTTTAATCTCTATCCCCTTTAGCCCTGTTCCTCAAAGAAACCCCAATCTCTCCCTTCTACTGAAACATCTCCCTTTTGTTTTCCTGGCTACCATCTCCTCACAAACTTCCGTAACAAGGGTGGCACCTGTTCGTATATCAAATCTGAATTTGCAGTTGACACTGTTTTAAAGCTCAGTTAAACTAATTTTGATTACTCACTGTATAAACTAAATTATCCAGATATTACTAAACATATCTGTGTAGTCTGTTGCTCCATCTCCCAATGCTTCTTCAGAACCCAGTGTATTTGACTCCATAACCACACAACTGAGTAATCTTAACCTTCCCTTAGCGTGGGTGATTTTAATATACATAATGTAGAATGGTTATTGCATTCTGCCAGGACTGACGATGCTGGTCTTGAGTGCGAGTTGTTTGCAGAATCGTTTAATCTCATGCAGTTGGTAAAACAACCAACCAACCAGAATATCAGATAATCTCTGACCATAACGGCCATCTCTTGGATCCATTCCTGACAAATAATCCAGATCAATACAGGACAGAAGTACTGTCACCACTTGGATCCTTTGACCACAGTCTCATCAGAACCTCATTAGTCGTCTCCCCCAAACCTCCCCCTTCTGAACTTGTCAGGGTGACCCGATGGTGCTTTGATAGGGCACACTGGGATGGATTTAGAACTTATCTTGCTGACATTCCATGGCAATCTTTCTTCTCTAGTGATGTCAGTTCTAGCCAGTCCCACATTAATGACTTAATACTAGCTAGTATGGATTTATTCATATCAAGTCAATAGTCCTCTAAAAGACCAAACTCTCTTAATGGTTTGATAGCAACTGTGCCAGAGCAACAGCCCAAAAGCCATTAGCATTAACTTTTATCCTCCCAGCATTCCCATATGGGAACATATTTTTGGAGGGAGATTTCTCCCTGTTCCAATTCATGCTTTCCAAGACTATAATTATTTTTCTTGGATAAAGTATAGGACAAGGTCTAACAAGAGTCAGCTGCTTTAGTTCTGTCTCTCCACACATGACATTTCATCATTTGGACATTCCGGTAATTTTCGTGTATTGTAGTATCCGGTATTTGGAGAGCAGCAGTCTTGTAATACCTACACTATTTTACTACTTTTCTGAGTGGCAGCGTTAGACAGACCTGAATGAACAAATTAGTGTCAATAGAAATAAGGTTGTTACCAAAATACAGCAGAGAGAGGGCATAAAATTGGAATGTTCCCACATGGGAACACTGGGATCCTGGAAATCAAAATATACCCCAAACATGTGATCGTGTAATGGTGTCGCTAAAACAAACTGATGTTTGACTTATATCTATTTCCAGGGCCAGAGGTTTGTGCATGTTGTAGTGTGTCCTCCCAATACAGGTGATCAAGATGTTGTCATGTAGCTTTTATGACAGTCGCCCTCCTATGGAGAAAAAACGTTTTTGTCACATTCCTTGAGGCACATGAGAGCGCTGAAATGGACTGTTGCCGAGTTGGGAATGTTGTAGTGCTTCCACAGGACAGTGGTGATAAAGATGTTGACAGTGATGTTGAGGATGCTCATGACATGATGGCCAGTGAGGACAAAGCATTTGAACCAGCTGGCGACCTGGAGGTGGATGATAATGATGACAGTGAGGATGATGAGGTAGAGCCACCTGCCAAACACCCTCATACCACATTGTGGAGAAAGAAGCCTGACTTTGAGCAAAGTTTGCCTAGTGATCCCCTGGGGAAGCTTGTAGAGTCCACTCCTGATCTAGCTCACGCCTCCTAATACCAGCTCTGGGGATAATTTTATGTTTTCACCCCATCCATTTTGGACACCACTGTCACTCAGACAAATCTGTTTGCCATGAGAGACAAGAACCAACCCGACTTCAGCGTCAGCCATGATGAGATCCGGACTTTTCTCGGCATTTTACTATTCTCTGGGTACAAGAGATTACCGGAGGAGAGGCACTACTGGTCCACTCAGCCGGTTTCAGGCGTTGAAGAGCATAGTACACTTTGCAGACAACAACAACATTCAAGCAGGAAACAAACTGCCCAAGACTGAGCCCATCTACACAGTCCTGAATGAAAATCTCAAACAACATGGCAAATTTCACTAGCAACTCAGAGTGGACGAATCCATGGTACCGTACTATGGACAACACTCGGCCAAAATGTTCATCCGCGGCAAACCAATCAGTTTTGGCTTCAAGATCTGGGCATTGTGCTGCGCTGACGGCTACCCATACAAGCTGAAGCTGTACCAAGACAAAGAGCAAGGTCAGGCCAATCTTCCATTAGGCACAAGAGTTGTGAACGACACGATGTCAACCGTTCAGTCTTGCTCTGCATTCACCAGGCACCAGGTGTGCTTCGATAATTTCTTTACGTTGCATGCTCTGTTGAAGTCCCTCGCTGAGCAGAATATCAAGGCTACTTGCACTCTTCGAGAGAACAGGACTGGTGGTGCTGCCAAGTTGATGAAATCCAGCTCAGGCATGAAAAAAAGGTGAGAGAGGAGAGTTCGACTACCGCTGTGATGGAGACGTCTATCTGTGTAAATGGAATAACAATTCCATTGTCATTATTGCAAGTAACAGTGAGACACACTTGCCCCTCCATGAAGCTACTCGGCTTGTGAAGAATGCACCCAACACCAAGGTGAAGCAGCCATATCTTGACCACAAGTACAGTGAAGGCATGGGTGACGTGGATGTAATGGATCATCTTTTGCCCGCATGCCGACCAGGGATCGGGGCAAGAAATGGTATTGGCCACTGTTTTCCAATGCCCTCAACTTGTCAGTGGTTGCTGCTTGGCGCATGCACTGTCAGATTGCCGAAGACCTTCTCTCCCACATGGTGTTTCAGCAAGATGTTACGCTTTGTCTGCTGAAATCTGAAGCTCCACGTACACATGTTCGTCGAAGTAGGATAATGGAACTACCGGCCAACATTCGCTACGATGGTTTTGGTCATAACGAGCACAGCTGCAAGCAGGGAAGATGTGCTGTCTGCAAGAAAAATGCGAGATATCAGTGCAGCAAACGCCTTGCCTGTCTGCATTTCGACAAGAGCACAAAAGTGCCATAATTTATCACTCTGAGTCGGAATGAAATGTCGAGGCTCACCCTTCTACAGTGTGGCAAAGAAAACTATATTGTTGGACATTCTATCATCAGTCTGATCAGTAGATCAGGTCAGGTGTGGGTAAGGGGATGGGTCCATTATGATGAGGTAGGGGTAAACCAGCTCTGCTGTTGGGTCCTGCTGAGGATTTCACTGATTGCTATGCAGATGACCTTCGTGCGGTGTGGTGCAGTGATGATCTGTACCTTTTCCCCTTGGGGCTAAGATGTGAATGAATGTGTTTGAGTGGATGAGTAAATCGGGAGTGTGTCGTTGCGTCTTGGCTACCTCCCTTTCCTTAAGGGAAGCAGTATGCGTAGTTCCAACATTCCCACATGGGAGCAGTGTTGTAACTTGACACTCCTTTGTTCAGTTATAATAAATTTTTGTGCAGGTGTATAGTTATGGCAATAAAGTGTCTCCACAAAATTTTGCCGAGTTTGGTCAACGTCTACTATACCTGGGAGGATAAACTCTTACTTAAAAAAAGAAAAATCTGAATCACTGTCAATTTAAAATTGCTAGAAACCATGC
Source organism: Birgus latro (assembly GCA_018397915.1). Taxonomy (NCBI): domain Eukaryota; kingdom Metazoa; phylum Arthropoda; class Malacostraca; order Decapoda; family Coenobitidae; genus Birgus; species Birgus latro. Next base: position 6,260 of record JAGKTI010018717.1, on the reverse strand, counting down.
AAAAGCTGTAATAAATCTCTCTAAATCAAACTTTCTTCAAAATCAAGCATAAAAACTACTTAACAGTCCTAATGAAAATGAGGGCAACTCTTTTCAATAATAACAGCAATAACTTTAACATGTCATCACCTATTCCCTCACTAAAATCTTCATGTGGTAACACGCGTGGTACAGCAAATATCTTTGCTAGTACATATGCCAGAAATTCTACCTTAAAGGATGTCAACCAGAGTCTCCCTGTACTAGAACTTGACTCTCCCGAAACTGTTGCACTTAAAATACAGACTAGATACGTAAATACCATCCTAAACAATTTACCATCCACCAAAGCTCCAGGCACAGATGGAAACCCTCCAGTTGTCTTGAAAAAGTGTTCCCCAGAACTTGCCTCTGTTCTAGCTAATTTATTCAGACTATATACGTACTTCTTCATTGCCTAATTCATGGAAAGAAGCCAATATCCACCAAATTTCAAAAAAAGTTCCTCTGACCCCTCTGATTACAGACCAATAGCTATCGCATCTTCTCTTAGTAAAGTATATATTTGAAATTGTAATTAATAAGCACATAGTTAAACACCTTGATTCCAACAACTTATAAAGTGATAGACAATATGTTTTTTGCCATAAAAGATCCATAATTGACATATTCAATCTCTTGACTCATACCATCCACCAGTCAGTTGAGCAACATGTAGAAACTCATGCAGTAGCCCTTGATATTTCTAAAGCTTTTGGCACATTGTGGCACTGTTCCCTGTTGTCCAAACTCCCTTGCTATGGACTAACGTCTTTTGTTCCTCTGCTTTCCTCATATCTAAGTAACAGAAAAATAAGAGTAAAAGTAGATGATATATATTCCAATTTCCACTCAGTTAATGCCAGCATGCCACAAGGATCAGTTCTGGCACCAACCCTGTTCCTAGTTCACATTAATCCCCCTCAGGTACACCCGGGTCTGACAGACCCGGGCGATTTTTTCAGTGCTATAGTTCAGTAACTAATAGATGCCTGGGATCCCTGTTTTTCTCAATAGCTTCCTAACTTTTTGTGCCCATGCAGAGGGTATGGGGGTTACTTTCGCATCTTTCTATGCTTTTGCAAAATATCAATCTGAATTGCATGTAGGGTCTGTGAGACCCATATGTACCTGAGGAGGGTGGAGATTTTTTCACTCCGAGTTTGCAGGTTGTTTTTATGCTGTGTGGGATTCACTATGCTCAAAATGTAGGACCACCATCCTTCAAGTTGTTACACAAGTGCTAGGCTCATAGTGTTCCTTGTTTTCGTGTATGGAGAATTGGAAAAAAAAAAAAATCTGTTTTGACCTTTTTCCACTTTTTTTGTTTTGTTCAATATGTAGAGTTAAGTGAATCAAACCTTATTTGCATAATTTTGTAACTGATAAGACCTTATATGTTGTAGAATATTCAGGAATTCATTTTATGAAACGTGTGTGACACTACAGCATTTTTTTTAATGATCTCTTATCTGTCACCCACAATCCCATCCACTCATATGCAGATGACTAAACACTTCACAGTTCATTCACATTCAAACACCCATTTACAAAGTTTAATATCTCTAATTCTCAACGCAGTGCAGCCATCTCCATAAATCAAGACTTATCTAAGATCAATGAATGGGGACAAAATAACTTTGTCTCATTTAATGCAAGTAAAAACAAATACTGTATATACAGTTTACTAATTGACAGATATTGCCAGATTCGTATATTACCTCAAAGCTACTAATATTCCCATTTCCAAAAGTGTTGAAATTCTTATTGTTTCACTGAACAATGCCTTCAGCTGGACCTCTCATGTCAAATCACTTGCTAAAACCGCCTCAGAGAAACTTGGATTATTGTACAGAGTCTGTAACTTCTTCACTGACGAGCAGTTAGATGTAATTTATAAGGCTCATGAGCACTGTCAGCTAGAATATTGCTCACCCTTGTGTTGCACCAAAACAACTAGAGGACAAAGCTGTTGGAATTATTAATAACCTGCTATTATAAATAAACTACCTCCCCTACAAGTAAGAAGGAATGTTGCCTCCCTTGCATTATTTTACAGATACTTTTACAGCAAATGCTCAGAGAATGTTGCATCAGTTGTGCCACCTCTCCATTCCTTCCTTCGTGTTACACGGGCATCCGGTAGCGCTCATGACTGGAATGTCACACAGCCATATTGCAGAACTTCTGCGTATCATAATTGTTTTATTCCTCGAACTGCATCTCTCTTGAACTCGCTTCCCCAGAGCTGCTTCTTCCCAAAAGTCAACCTGCAGCTGTTAAGTCCAACTGTTACAGATTTTTTTATGAATGGAGGACGCCAGTAATCTGGTGTATGGATTACTTTTTCTTATTAATTTTTTATTTCCTTTCTCTGTTCTGTTATTAAAAAAAATATGAAAAATCATTTAAACAGTATTTAAAACAAAGAAAAATAAATAAAGCAAACAAAATGTAAAATAAATACAGCCAAATTAACAACTGATTAGCAAGTATGCAATAGTAGTAGTAGTAGTAGTAGTAGTAGTAGAAGAAGAAGAAGAAGAATATAAAATATCCAAAATTTTCCACTCGTCTGATGTGTATACTTAGGGAATCGTAACATCAGCGGGAAGAGTAGGAGAAGTATGTCGAAAGCTGTTATGAGAACCATCTTTTTTGTCAAATGTTTGACAAAAAAGATGATTTTTATAATGGCCCTCGTCATACTCTTCCTATCGAAGTTTTCCACCATTGGAAGTTTAGGAAAATCTTGTAGTGCTGACCAGGAGTCGTTATAACATTAGTAATGTGTAAGTCATACAGCAATGAATAGTATATGAAAGTTTCTCCCACTGATCCAGGAGAGTGCAATAAAAGTTACAGTACAAATCTAGTACCAGATGTTAGCAGTTTGAGAGTAACGGTGAAAAGAAACCTTCAGGAGATAAAGATGGCTTATTTTCATTCTTAGTGGCTAACCGAGGGTCACTAATCCATGTCAAACAATTCTCAGTCTTCACCTACAACACGACCAACAAGTGTGGGTTTCCATCCAGTCCTAAGTTGTACTACTAGTGAATGGGGACAAGGGTGGAATATACTAGCGACCAGCTGTATGATCAGCTCGAGAATCTAACAAGCCAGTAGGTGACGATGGCCAACTCTAGGGACACCAGGCCTTGTTAGTGACCGGAAGTGAGTTTCAAAAGCTTAAAGTCATTTCTATGTGGAGGTACTCCAGTGCAACATTCAACCCAAGAATCATGACCATGACTTAATAATATTATGGGCCTTAGCATTTCATGAAAGCAAGATCGTAATTTTAGTGTTTTTCATATTTTCTGCCGTTGATGGCCTTTGACCCCTGACCTGGCGGATATAGGCCACGCATGTACGAAGCACACTTGTAGTACTCATTAATGGCTATACGAATGCAAAGTTTTATTCGATTCCATCACCCACTGTGGAACTAAGGAACATGAAATTCACGGAATGGCCCACCAGAGGTACAACTTCTAGGTGGCGCTGCCAACGATTGGAGGTGAGTTTCAACACAAAATGTAATTTTTGTATGGAGGTACTCCAGTGCAACATTCCTTCCAAGAATCATGACCCTGGCTTGATAATCTTCGGAGCCTTCGCATTTTGCGCGGGCATAGTCGTGGTTTTAGCCATTTTCACTGTTTTAGCTTTTGATGACCCGTGACCCCTGACTTGGCCAATGCAGCACATAAATGTACAACAGATAGTTGTAGTACTAGTCAATATCTATAAGAATGCAAAGTCTGTAGTACTAGTCAATGTCTATAGCCATGCAAAGTCTCATTCAATTCCATGTAGCTGCTGGGGAACTAGGGGGACATTTTTGAAAACCAGGAACTGGTTGCTAGGGACGCTGAGGTTAATCTTCACAGGGTTGCCAGTCGCAAACTAGGGGGGAGAGGAGAAAAGAGGATGGCACACTTCATATAGTGAATAGACTCAAGATTATGTCTAAAGATGTCAGAGCTTTATATGCCCAATAGTAATGTTTCTGCAGATCAAAACGTGAAAAGTACGAAGAAAGTGGTTTCTCGGCCTTTGCTAGGCAACGAGTAGTTGCCTAGCAACCACAACCTTGCGAACACAACTAGGTCATAGGCTGGTCATTGTTCCCAGGTTGGTCTGAATCGGTTAATTCTTAAGGGTAGAAGTGTCTGCCACAACTAAACAAGAAAGAATACATGAAAGAAGGAAAGAAAATGCGACTAACTATAAAGGCAGCAAGGACCTGGCCAATTAATTTCTCCATTTCTCGCAGACTTCTTCTAAATACTGAACAATCAGAGACAACAGCCGTGTCCTGAAATCTCGTGAAAACATCTACTGAAAGGCTCAAGTTTTGGTGTGCTCTGCTTTGCGTCATACGGATGGTTGATAGAACTGACATGAGCTGTCATTTGTTGCATGTGACGAACCTGTGGATGCAAGCATATTTTCTATAAATAAGCTAAATAAATACATATAGATGTGTTTTTCTGACTACCAATTTTACTTGTTATATATTTGAACGGGTTCTCATCTGCTGTTTTTCTAAGAGTGGCCAGCATTCTTCTGTTTCTGGCAGGTTTGTTAAAAAGAGGCCTTTGTAGACATAAAAGTACTACCATATAAGGTAATTTGATATGAAGAATTCAAATCTGCGATCAACTGACATCTGAGGTGGCGCCATCTAGCGATAACTTTTGAAAAGTACTTAATTTAAGCCTATTGAGACATATAAGTGGTCCCATATAACAAAGCTTTGCCGCAGTTCTGAGAGCAATTCTACTCTTGTTTAATATCATGTTAGGAACACTGCAATCCAATTAAGTACAGACCTGTCCGGATTTTGGTTTCACTTCTTTATTAATTAAGCTTTTGTTTGGTTTAAGTTGGTAATTATTAGCTGTGATTGTCATTATTTGTCATCATGCTGCGTTTTTATATGTGACAGAGTTAGTGTATAATGTTAATCGAATGTTTTGTTCTGAGTGGCGGAATGAATCCCATAGGATGGAATTCAAACACTTAACCCAGAAGAGCGAAGTCTACACTCAAATATTCGTGTTTTAGCCTCGTTTTGGTCAATCAATTTCTCGCTGTTAGACACGATGCTGGTAACAGTGAGAAGCATTATTGTCAGAACGTCACCCAGTGAACGAGGAGTTTTTATTCCAACATTATTCCCAGCGTACTGTACATAATCGGACAATTCGCGGCAGGATAAGTCTGGTTCCGGCCTTTTTGTGGTGGCGCCCTAACCCTTAGTTGAACCGAATCATCTGGTGTGACATGAAAGGAATTACTAGAGTTGTCCAGATCATGAGAGAGTTAAAGATGCTCAAGCAGGATATTTCTCCTACGATATTTTCAGGATCAATCCCCTTTCAGATGAGGGAACTTTTATAGGATAGGCTTTGTCCGTCTGACTCTTACAAACGATTATCTGTCGAGTGCTTAACTCCCGTTGACTTCAGCGACTTTAACGAAGCCACATCACACCAAATACCATCACGCCACACAACACAACACACCAAACCACCCGCTATGACCACACAGCACAGAATCATTCCCCTATACTGCACCAAATCACACAACGCCACACAGCAAAATACACCAAACCACCCTCTTACCACACAACCCAGAATCACCCTCCCACCCCACTCCAACACCATAGCACAAAACACAACACACCACACAACCCAAAATCACCCTCCCATACCACACAAGCACCATACCACACAGTCGACATTAATCAATGGACCCTGAGGCTCCCTCATTAATAACTTTGTTCTTTAAAGATGGAAATTAGTCAAAAGTACAGACGTTCTCTCACCCCTCTCCACAACTGTGAAAAAAAATCTCATTTACCTGAAAGGTATACGGTTTCACACATAATAAACCCACCAACCAGTCATAGAATTAAACAAGTCTCGAATGGAATGGCAGCCCGAACATGTACTCAGTATGGACTAAGTGTAGTAGTGCTCAAATGGTGACATGAGGTGTGCACTACATTTGTGATACGAACTCCTCTTATGCCTCAGAAAACAGAAAATGGACTGTCTGGTCACCTATAAGAAAAACAATATGTCTGGCGTTGATGGTGAAGAACCAATAATGATATTCAATAAGAGTATTCAAAGCATCGAGTTGTTGCGAGGGAAGCGTGAAGAGCTGTTCTATCGCCTATTTTTCTGTGTCTCTCTTTTCTCTGTATATCGATCTTTGTGTCTATC
>JAGKTI010018716.1:0-17494 GCA_018397915.1 Birgus latro | reverse complement strand
CTCCCAATCTGCAGCTCCAAAGTGGCACAGGCGGCGTTTCTTTGGAGCGTCGACAGGCCGTACTGGAGCGATTGGACATGTTAAGGTAATAAGATTATGATCGGAGGAGCCCAATGGAGAGAAAAGATGAACAGTGTAAGCAGAAGGATTAGTTGTTAGGAAAAGGTCAAGTATGTTGGAACTCTCTCCAAGGCGGTCAGGGATACGGGTAGGGTGCTGTACAAGCTGCTCTAGGTCATTAAGGATATATATATATATACACCCTAGCTCAGTCACACAAGATTCACACTGTGGTTTGTGTACTATCCTGCAACAGGAGAAAAGCACTGTCGCCTATGAGGATAAAAACCTCGTATTTCCGTTAAGGGAAGCAATCTTGAGGGAAAAACTCCGTGACGACGGTGAAAAATCCTGTACTCAGGTCAAACTGAGCGTAAGTTCGCTACATTTACATTGACAACTAATTGTTATGTAGCGTGGTGTATGTGATACATGGTGTAGGTGTCACAGTTGTAGTGTAACTGTATCTCTGTGTAAAGCAATAATGATGCAAATTAATGCAATAATAAAGGCAACAAAGGCAGAAGAGAAGAGGTGGTAGCGTGCAGTAGAGACAATCAATGGACCTGCACATCAAAACTGCTTCACCCACCAACTGTACCTGTGAAATGAGTCAAGGTGGAGCATTAATAGTGTCAATTTGACAATTTGTATTAAATTACAATTACCATCCACCCAGCAGTCAATCCATATACTGTACAATAGAAAGTACACTTTAGCTGAAAATCAATTGAAAACAAGAGTTTCGTACATTTGAGGTTGCCATTACTTTCTTAATACTTACCCTTTTAACCTATACTTACAGCTAATGAAAGGCTCATTGTCGGTGTCCGCGGTTGGGATCACCATGACTGCTCATTTGTCATCGGTGTCCTTGGTTGGGATCGCCGTGACTGCTCACTTATAACTACACACTTATTGCTACAAAGGGCTCGTCATAGGTGTCCGCGGTTCGGATCACCTTGACTGCCCGTTCATCATCGGTGTCCTCGGTTGGGATTGCCGTGACTGTGGTACGTAAAGGTAAGTCGAGAATCCCTATGTAAACTTGGGCAGGTCACATTTTAACACCCTGCGTGGGTGTGAACACTTACGTGGATTTTGTGTATTCTCTGGGAATCCTCAGAGAGGCCCACAGCTTGAGACACACCACAAGGTAATTCACACAGCCTCAGATTGCCTCTGCGGGGGTCTCGAACTTCCCGCCTTAACCTATGGCACATACAGTATGTACAAGCCCTACACTTACAACTAATAAGGGCTTGTCGCCGGTGTCCATGGCTGGGATAGCCGCAACTGCCCATTCGTTGTCAGTGTCCACAGTTGGGATCACCGTGACTGTGCGCTTATGAGCTACGGTACATATGTATGTAAAGACCCTAGACATGTCATGTCCTGTGGGACCAACGGGTGAGACATCAGATCTGCACCCACATTACCATTGCACTCTCCCTCACACGACTCAGAGATTATGGGCGTGGATTCAAACGGCACAGGAAGGAAACGTTCCTGAATGGTGGTACGTTGACATGCATTGCAGGAGTGCACGAAACTATCTATTTCCTGTCCCATTTCCGGCCAGAAAAAGTCAGCACGGATACAGCCTTGGGTTTTCTTTTTGCCCATATGACCTCTGACGCTGAACAATGACCCCATTCTAACACTGCTTGGCAGTACTTCTCGGGAACGACAAACTGCAGCTGAAACTCGCCCTCGGGTGTTCGTGACTCACGGTAGAGCTGTCCATGATTACAAAGGAACCTGGCTCGTCCACCCCGTGAATACTTGGTCACTTTACCCTATTGTTTCTTCCACACAACAGGAAGTGTCGGGTCAAACTGTTGTTCTTGGACAACATCTTGACTACAAATCAGATCTTGCGGCAAAGGCAATGAGATGGCCACCGGGGCGACACGATTTGGAGCCTTGGCCATGGCTTGTGTTACTGCAGCCAAAGTCTGAGTAGTGACATCTGCGGTGCAACTATACTTGGCACCTGGTGTGTTACCTATGAGGTCAAACATAGGTTCTTGCATGACAACTGCAACTGTTGAACCTGTGTAAAAGGGAGATGCTACCTGGATACGTGCCTCAGGGAAGAATCTCACTGATCCGTCAATAAGCTGAGCTTGAACCTGTCTTTCTGTATATTCTTCAGGCCGAACAAGACTCTGCCTGAGAGTGCAACCTGAGGAACCATTGTCTCTCAGGACATTAACAGAAACACCTCCCATGAACCCTGGCTGAACAAAGAAGGCAGTGTTACCTGTGGGAGGGCCTGCGGAGAAAGTGGCCAGCCATTGATAAGGCTGCATGGCACTCAACTCTTCAAACGTGACAGGACTATATGCCTTAGGGGTCGTACCCGAACTAGGTGCACGAAGAGTCGTACTTTGATTAGGTGTGCGAGGAGTCGTACTTGAACTAGGTGCACGAGGAGTTGTCCTCACCATCTGGGGAGCAGGAGCATTGAGGGCCTGTGGAGGAGAGTTCACCATCTGAGGGGGACTAGTGAACTGTGAAGGAGGACCTGTACTGGTGGGGACGGCACCATCATGCGCCTGTTGGGGAATGAAGGCTGCGTTTGACACCTGCCTCCGATACACTGGTGCTGGTGCTGAAAAGGTGTGTCCCGCTTGTCGATTGCATGGCTGATAATGCTGCTGCTTAGGGTACTCCTACTGGTTAGGGTACTGCTTGTACCTCTTCCAGTCAGGTTTCTGCATATTCTGCCCCAGGTCCTTCTGCGATTTGCCTGGACCATGATCATTATTCTCAGAACGGCCTTGATGCTGGGGTTCAGTGTGCGATTGCTTACCAGACTTAACAGTATCTTTCTTATTCCATGCCTGTTGCCTACGAGTTTGGTACCCATACGTAGTAAAGAAAGCATCAGCCTTTTCCACCATTTGGTTTGCATCCTTCACTTTGCACATCTTGAGCTGGGCCATAATCTCAGCAGGCCACGACTTTTCCAGCTGTGTGCTCAGCACAAGGTCGATTATTCCCTCTCGCGTGCTAGGAGTCTCGTCGTTCTCCATCCACTCGCCTAAGTATGCCGTGAGACGGTCAAGGAACTGTACAGCTGTCTCCTTTTCCTGGAGACGCGCCTTCACGAACTGATTCCTAGCGTCATCAACGGTAAGACCATATGCTTTGATAACTGCGGTCTTCATCATCTCGTACGTGAGATTATCTCCACGAATTCTGTGGAGAATGTCGAGGGTAGGGCCCTCATGCAGGCTAAGGAATTGAAGCCGCTTAGCTGCCTCATCCAGATCATACAGCTTTGCCATGTCTTCGAAACGAGCTATGAATGGCTTGATTCGCTCGCCTTCCTTGTAAGATGGAAGCTTGAGGTGTGGAGTTGCTAGAATCGGTGCTGAGAGAGCACTCGTGGAGCTTGGGTTACCTGCACCGAATGTGCTTGAAGCCAAGGAGTCTCGCTTCAGCTTCAGCACTTCAAGCTCGTGTTTACGTTCTCGCTCTCGTTCCTCAATCTCACGCTCCTTCTCGCGTTCCTCGTGCTCACGCTCTTTCTCGCGTTCCTGGCGCTCATGCTCTTTTTGACGTTCCTCGTATTCACGTTGTTCTTTTTTGTGTTCACGCCGAATTTTTCACTCTTCACGGGCGGCATTCTCGTGTTGCTGCTCATAATTGCAGCACGACAGGATATAATCTTTAATATCCTGGGGGTTAATAAGCCCCATATCCTTGGCTTCCTGTAGGTATGTACTGGTTTCCATGATGCTCAGACTGAGAGTAACGATGGACTGAGACTGATATGCTGGCTGGTGTGCAGCAGTCTACTTAACTAAGAGTGAGTGAGTGATTTTGGTAATAATTTCAAAGCTTGGAGTTTATATCCTGGAATGTGGTCGCCAGATGTCAGGGGGAAAATGAAAATGTACCTATGAATGCTAGGAACAACTATCGAGTCGATTATCACGAGAGAATCGACTCGTGAAATCAAGTAGCTATTTCACTTTTATGCTGGCTTACTTCGCCAATTCTCTAGAGTTGGGAATTTATAAACATTCTCAACAGTGCACAGAAGAGACTAAATGCTCAGGAAGGCTGTATTACTGTACTGCTGGCCTCTGAGAAAGTTAGTTTCTCCCCTTAACATTCGAAAAATAATAATAATAATAATAATAATAATAATCAGGATCTTGGCTGAGCCAAACTCCTAGCTGGCACAACGGATTCAAGAATTAATACCAAGAGCTGGCCTAAGTACCAGTCGTGATTAATATAAGTTGTGCTAACTTGGAGTAGCAAAAGTGTACTAAATATGTGGGGAAATCAAACACGACTGTTACATTTAACAAAGCTCAAGAAAACGAACTGTAAATATATTAATTACAAGAAAATAAATTTACGTTACATGAATCAATTCAAAATTAAAGAAAGGGAAATGCACTCACTCAAGCACTCAGACAAATAACTAAATAAAGCACTGAGCTAAATAACTAAAGAACCATAAGCCTAGGAAAAACAAAAGAAATACTAATCAGTAAAGATAAGACCGCCGCTGCTCTAGTCGATCACCAAGTTGGTGGAAGATTCGCGAAAACGCCGATACTGCAGGATGTTCAAATCTATCCGCATTGGGTATAGAAAACTCGCTCCTTGTGACTGCTAAAGGACGACTGACTCGATGCTTGATCTAAACAGAGGCATCGTGTGAAAAGGGCGTGGCCACCTAACGGCTAGGGAGGCAGAAACGACAATTCAGAAATTATCGCTCAGAGGAATGCACTGTCTGTACATAAAGACAGTCACTCGCGAAAGAATGACAAAAGTTTTGAAGATCTGATGCAAATACAAGTACACGAGTGGACGGTTAAGAGATTGAGCGAAATTTCATGCATTTCAGAACTCTTCGTCGCTCCCACAAAATCAATCGATGTCACGATTTACGATACACAATTTCACTATGTACGAAATTCGTGACATTTATGTTCAAGATACTTCTATTGATTCTTGTTTTTGTAGCAAGCGAATTGCGGCCGAAGGGACAATTCAATAACTATTTCTCATTGTCAATGACTTTATGTACGACTTTCGTTACATTAGCTTTTTTTTTTATTACAAATCCAGAGTCAGTTATGGCCTCATCAGCGAAGGAATGTCAGTACGATGAAGGGTAAATTCAGCATCACTACTATCGTCAAAACTGGGTGCGAATTTCTGTAGTGTATTATATGCCACAAAGTTTATCAATGGAGTGCATGAAACTAAGTTTTCTCAAGCGACATTTAGATAGTTGTTATCCACATCTGAGATGTAAGAATGCTGGCTTCTTCAAGCAAAAGGTAGAGGGACTGAAGCAAGCATGTTTTGATCATTCAGAACAGTTAAGTCAACAAAATGAATCTGGGTTATGTTCATCGTACATTGTATCACTGAGATCTGCACAAGTAAAAATATCCTCACAACATTGCAGAGAATCTTATTGTCCTTTCCTGTAAAGGTACAAGTCACTGTGTTATTGGAAGTGGTGATACCAAAGGTAACATCACCCCTTCTCAAACGGTACTGTACATCGACGAATATTAGATGTGTCTGAAGATAAACACAAGAAGTGACTGCTGAAACAAAGGGAACATCTTTAGGCAAAGTTGCAATCCAACTCAGTGAGTCGACTGACGTCGATGCCTTTGCCCACCTCTTGGTATTTATGTGATACAGTAGTGATGATGATTTCAAGGAGAATCTCTTGGTCTGTCATGCACTGGAGTCGACTACATGACGTAAAGACATTTTCCATGAAGTCTCATTTTTCTTTCTTCGTTTTTTTTCCTAGAGGCTGGAGGACTTTTTCGGAAAAATAAATGTATGTGCACAACTGATGGAGTACTAGCAATGCATGGCCGTTGATCAGGGTTTTGAGGAAGAGTGAATAAAGTGAATCCTAAAACAAAACATCTTCGTAACATGCTTCATAGACATGCTCTGGCATCAAAATCCCTCCCACCTCAGGTAAGATTAGTACCTGATGTTGTGCACATGGTACATATCATACAGTCAAGTACCCTAAATGCATGGCTCTTCTATCTACTGTGCCAAGACTTTGTAAGTAATGTCAGGGGGAAAATGAAAATGTATAGCTATGTATGCTAGGAATAACTACCGAGTCGATTATCACGAGAGAATCGACCCATGAAATCAAGTAGCGATTTCACTTTTATGCTGCCTTACTTCACCAATTCTCTAGAGTCGAGAATTTGTAAACTTTCTCAACAGTACACAGCAGAGACTAAACGCTCAAAAAGGCTGTATTACTGTACTGTTGGCCTCTGAGAAAGTTAGTTTCTCCCCGTAACATTCAAAAAAATAATAATAATAAACAGGATCTTGGCTGAGCCAAACTCCTAGCTAGCACAACGGATTTAGGAATTAATACCAAAAGCTGGACTAAGTACCAGTCGTGATTAATATTAGTAGTTGTGCTAACTTGGAGTAGCAAAAGTGTACTAAATATGTGGGGAAATCAAACACGACTGTTACATTTAACAAAGCTCAAGAAAACGAACTGTAAATTTATTAATTACAAGAAAATAAATTTATGTTACATGAATCAATTCAAAATCAAAGAAAGGGAAATGCACTCACTCAAGCACTCAGACAAATAGCTAAATAGCCTTAAGCCTAGGAAAAACAAGTAAGAAATACTAGTCAGTAAAGATGAGACCGTCGATCACCAAGTTGGTGGAAGATTCGGGAAAACGCCGATACTGCAGGATTTTCAAATCTATCGGCACTGGGTAGAGCAATCCGCTCTTTGTGACTGCTAAAGGACGACTGACTGTTTGAATGTCCAACGTAAGGGACGTGTGAAAGAGGCGTGGCCAAGTAACGGCTAGGGAGGCAAGTACAAAGAAATGACAGTTCAGAAATTATCGCTCAGAGGAATACACGGTCTGTACATAAAGAAAATCACTCGTGAAAGAATGACGAAAGTTTTGACAACTTGATGCAAATATAAGTACAGAAGTGGACGGTTAAGAGATTGAGCGAAATTTCATGCATTTCAGAACTATTCGTCGCTCCCGCAAAATCAATCGATATCACGATTTACGGTACATAATTTCACGATGTAGAAAATTCGTGACAAGTAATACTCTTTCACACCGAGGTTCGATGTGGTATCGAGTAGAGTTACTGAAGGAGGAACTTTCCAAATTCTCCGGACATAACAACAGGACAGTCATTTGAGTTCACCAAGAACTTGTCACACAACCAGTGTTTCCAGAAGCTAACGTACTTGATGTACCTGCTCTTACTTCTAAATTCGTCAAACTTATCCCTCCAAGGTCGATTTACCACAGTGAATGATTTCAGGGACAAGACTAGATCATTCAACTTGAATCTGGAGCTGTTGGAAGGAAAAATCAAAGATGAAAATTTTACTATGTTTGAACACATTACTGAAGCACTTGATAAATGCAGTGGCACTTGAAAACTAGAAATAGTGCACTTTGTGCAAATATGTCTTTCTTCCTCCCTGAGGATGGAGTTGCAATCTCATTTCCCCAAACTGAGTGAGTTGGAAACAAAATTGAATAGAAGCCTATTCATTGTTAATGTGCACCTTGTCCCACATAGCATGCAAGAAGAATTCGTAACGTTGATAAATGACTGTTGCAAAAGAGGCATTTGAAACACTTCCCCTGAGCTCTAAGATGAGTAAGTTTTGCCCTGCTGTAGATGATGTTGTTGTAGGTCTTTGCTTATGTTCACTAATATTTGCCTACATGGGCAAAGATTTTCATCGCAGTTCGACATTAGATAATTATAGACACCAAGCACGGTATAATATGAAGCACGACCTTCAAGTGTGCCTGTCTAATACTGCATCTCGAACTGAGAAACTTGTTTTCACTAAACAGGCACAACCATCACACTGAAGTTTAATACTGGTCGCAAATTTAAAACACGGTGTTAATGCTTACTTGCCAAATGAAGTTATTATAAATTCTCGTCTTACAATAGTTGGTACAGTGCCATTCTGCAATAAATTAGTGGGTATGTTTACTTTCTTCATAAAGTTAGCAGTGTCACTCCTGTGTAGCATCATTGTACATAGACTATGATGTTAATACGTAAGTGCTTTAAAAAGTACTTACAGTTTCAGCTACTGATAATATCCACTGTAGTACCATTATTTACTGAATTAGTCTTTATATATTACCATTCTGTTTGTAGTGACAGATTAGTGGGGGATGCAGGTTGTTGGTCAGATAACTCAGGGGGATACTTGGTGGGAAAGGTCGATAACTGTCACGAATGTCCTAGATCGTGAAATTACGTATCGTAATTCGTGACATTCTGGGAATGATTGAACAATTCTGAAATCCATAGAATTTCGCTCATTCTCTTAAACATCCGCTCCTGTATTTATATTTGCATCAAGTTTTCAAAACTTTTGTCATTTTCTCGTGAGTGACTGTCTCTATGTACAGACAGTGCATTCCACTGAGCGATATTTTGTGAATTATCATTCTCTTACACTTGCCTCTCCGGCCGTTGAGTTGGCAACGCACTTTCCCACGATGTCCCTTGGTAGAGCAAGTATCGAGCCTTAGTCGTCTCTCGATAGTCATGGAGAGCAGAGTACGATACCTAACGCGGATAGATTTCTTCTTAGTGATCTTCAGTATCCTGCAGTATTGGCGTATTCCCAAATCTCCCACCAACCTGGTGATCGACTGCAACAGTATTTCTTTTTTTTTTTCCTAGGCTTAAGGTTATTTACATATTCAGCTTTATTTAGCTATTGGTTTGAGTGCTTGAGTGAGTGCATTTCTTTTGCTCTGATTCTGAATAGATTCATGGAACGTAAATTTATTATCATGTAATTAATAAATTTACAGTTCATTTTCTTGAGCTTTGTTAAATGTATCAGTCGTGTTTGATTTCCCCACATTTAGAAAACTTTTTCTACTCCAAGTTAGCACATCTTATATTAATCACTACTGGTATTTAGGCCAGCTCTTGGTATTTATTCTTTCCGTTGTGCCAGCTAGGAGTCCGGCTCAGCCAAGATCCTGTTTGTTATTGTTATTATTATTTATTATTATTAATTGAATGTTAAGGGGTGAACTAACTTTCTCAGAGGCCAACAGTACAGTAATACAGCCTTTTTGAGCATTTAGTCTCTGCTTTGTACTGTTGAGAAAGTTTATAAATTTCTCGACTCAAGAGGATTGACGGAGTAAGCCAGCATAAAAGTGAAATCGCTACTTGATTTCACGAGTCAATTCTTTCATGTCAATCGACTAGATAGTTATTACCATTGTCCATAGACATATTCGGATTTTCCCTCGTGACATCTGGCTTCACATTTACTTATATATAAAGTATATTCTCATTTCCCCCCTGACATCTGGCGACCTCACCAGGATATAAACTCCTAGCCTTGAATTACCGAAATCACTCACTCACTCATAGCTAGGTAGACTGCTGCACAGCAGCCAGCATATCAGTCTTTAGTCAGTCTCAGTCTGAGCATCATGGCAACCAGTATATACCTACAGGAAGCCAAGGATATGGGGCTTACTAACCCTCAGGAAATCAAAGCATACATGCTATCGCATGAGAATGCCACCAATGAAGAGCGGAAAATAGAACGTGAACACGAGCAAGCACAGCCTGAGGAAAGTGAAAGACAACGTGAACACGAGCGAGAACAATGTGAATATGAGCGAGAACAAAAAGAACATGAGTGTGAGGAACGTGAGCGAGAACGTAAACACGAGCTTGAAGTGCCGAAGCTCAAGCAAAACTCCTTGGCTTCAGGCACATCGAGTGCAGCCAATCCAAGTTCCGCGAGTGCCTCCCCAGCATCTGTTCTAGCAACTCTTTGCCTCAAGCTTCATTCTTACAAGGAAGGCGAGCGAATCGAGCCATTCATAGCTCGTTTCGAAGACATGGCACTGTTGTACGATCTGGATGAGGCAGCTAAGTGGCTTCAGTTTCTTGGCCTGTTTGAGGGCCCTGCCCTCGACATTCTCCACAGAATTCGCGGAGATAATCTCACGTATGAGATGATGAAGACTGCACTTATCAAAGCGTACAGTCTCACCGTTGATGACGCTAGAAATCAATTCATGAGGGCGCGTATCAAGAAAAAGAAGACAGCTGTTCAGTTCCTTGACCGAGTGGATGGAGAAGGATGAGAGTCATAGCACACAAGAGGGAATAATCGACCTTGTGCTGAGAACACAGCTGGAAAAGTCGTGGCCTGCTGAGCTTATGGCCCAGCTCACGATTTGCAAAGTAAAGGATGCAAACCAAAATGGTGGAAAAGGCTGATGCATTCTTTTCTGCAAACGGGTACCAAACTCGTAGGCAACAGCCATGGAATAGGAAAGATACTGCTAAGTCTGGGAAGCAATCACAGACCAAACCCCAGCATCAAGGCCATTTTCAGAATAATGGCCAAGGTCCAAACAAACCGCAGAAGAAGGACCATGGGCAGAATACACAGAAACCTGACTGGAAGAGGTACAAGCAGTACCCTAACCAACAGCAGTATCCCAAACAGCAAAAGAACAAGGATAAGCCACGTAATCCTCACTCAGGACAACCAGCTTCAGTGTTTCAGATGAAGGAGGCAAACACAGCCTTCATTCCCCACCAGCACAGGTACTTCCCCACAGCTTACTAGTCCCCCTCAGATGGCGAACCCTCCTCCACAGGTGGTCAATGCTCCAGCTCCTCAGATGGTAAGCACGACCCCTCATGCATATAGTTCTCAGGGCGCCATGTTCGCCGCATCATACGTTCCACAGTTTCATCAATGACTGGCTACTACCTCCTCAGACTCATCCACTGGCAACAATGCCTTTCTTGTTCAGCCAGGGTTTGTGGGAAGTGTTTCTGAGGGACAATGGCTCCGTCAAGCAAAGTCTAGTTCAGCCCGAGGAGTACACAGGCAGGCACACCCAAGTTAGATATCTTCTCCCTTTTACACAGGTTCGACAGTTGCAGTTGTCCTGCTAGAACCTTTGTTTGACCTTATAATAGGTAACATATCAGGTGTCAAAAATAGTTGCGCAGTAGGTGTTGCTACTCAGACTTCGGCTGCTGCAGTAACACAAGCTATGGTCAAGGCTCCGAACCGTGTCACCTCATTGACCATTGCAATGCCGGAAGATCTGATATGCCGTCAAGATGTTGTCCAAGAACAACAGTCTGACCTGACACTTGCCACAGTGCATAGGAAACTGGAGGGTAACGTGATTAAGTATTCACAGGGTGTTCAAGCCAGGTTCCATCGCAAGTGAGGACGGTTGTACCATGAGTCACAAACACCCCAAGGTAAGGTTCGACTGCAGTTTGTCGTTCCCGCGAAGTATCGCCGAGCAGTGTTTCAGTTGAGTCATTATTCAGTGATGGTAGGTCACATGGGCCAAAAGAAAACCTCTGACTGTATCCATGCTGACTTTTTCTGGCCAGGAATGGGACAGGAAATAACTAGGCTCGTGCGTTCCTGCGATGTGTCACCGTACCACTGACCGCGTGCGTGTCCATCCTGCACCATTGAAGCCAATGCCTGTAATCTCAGAACCGTTCGAGAGACTAGCAGTTGACATTGTTGGGCCGATCACTCCTAGGGCTAGTGATGGATCAAAGTATATCCTCACTATCACTGATTTCAGCATTCCGTGGCCTGAAGCCGTGGCCCTTAACCCGCCGAGCTCCACTGACGTACGATGCACGTCGCTGCTTTTTTCCGCGGACAGACCCAACGACTTGAATCATACGTCACTCAATTGCAAGGCCCATTGTGTGCACATTTTTCAACATTCGCGGGTGATTTTTGGTAGGCATGTGTGGGAGACCTTCCTCTACCTGCTGTCAAGCGGGGATACTGCCTGGCCCCACCTAACCCCCCCTCTTCCCCCTCCCCCCACACTGGGCAATTCACCTGTTAGCTGTAACCTGGCCAGTAAAGGTATGTTGCCCCATGGTCTCTCCAATGACGAAATTCATGGTGGAATTGATTCCTAAGGTGGAGGACAAAGAAGCAAAGAAGCTAGAGATAGAAACAAACAAAAGTGGTGAGGTGGTAATGTCGTAAAGGAAGGTGCCATATACTGGGGTTTTGGGTGAGTGAACAATGCTTATAAACGCCTATATTATTGTGTGAAACCAATATAGACTTGTACTACACATAAATTCGTCAAATGAAATATATACGTAATTTATAGTGGCTTGAATTAGTTAACCTTTCCATAGTTCGTTTTCTTTAGCCAGGTACCCTGAAAAAGAAGGGAAATGTAAGGTTGAGTGACACCTGTATCAACATTCCTAACTTCAGGTTCGCGATTTCTCTATGAATTTTCGATGTTTCTCACCAAAAGCGAAGGTTTCAGCCAAAAAACAAAAAGTAAAAAATCGGTCGGGACCTGGGGGTAGGCTGGGTAAAAAAAACAGTTGGGACTGGACGGGTTAAGAATATAGAGGCCGTCACTGTTGCAGAGGCACTGATTGAGGTGTTCTGCCGAGTATGTATCTCCAAGGAGGTCTTAAGTGACAGGGATTCGCAGTTCACCTCTGTAATGATGAATGAAGCCTTCAGGTTGTTTTCTGTCCAAGGCTTGCGAAGTACGTCATATCATCCCATGTGTAACGGGTTGTGTGAGAGGTTCAATGGGACTCTCAAGAAGATGTTGAAGCGCATGGCTGCTGAACAGCCAAAAGAATGGCATTGGTTCATTGCTCCTCTTCTTTTTGCTTATTGAGAAGCCCCACAGCATTCCTTGAAGTTCTCACTTTTTGAACTGGTGTATGGAAGGTCAGTCCGTGGGCCACTTCAAGTCCTTCGGAGTTATGGGACGATGAAGAACCCGACCCTGAAGTCAAGACCATCTACACCTACGTCCTTGATTTAGCTGACCGCCTCTAGTCAACATGCGAGTTAGCTAAGGAAGAACTGATCAAGGCACACGAAGTTCAGAAAGCTTACTATGATAAGAAAGCAAAGCTTCGGAAGTTCAGTCCAGGTGATAAAGGCCTGGTGTTACTCCCCACTGCCCAGAACAAGTTACTGGCACAGCGGAACGGTACATACAGTGTAGTAGAGTGCATTTCAGACATCAACTACATAATCCAGATGGGGAATCATCGTAAAAGATTCCACATTAATATGATGAAGGCATATCATGAGCCAAACCCCGAGGAGGCTGGCTTTCCCGTAGTCAGTGACAGTGACCAGCCACCAGAAGAAACTGAGGTAGTCGCGGTGATCCCAACCGAGGACACTTACAACGAGCCTTTAACCGCTCAGTCCCGGCAGGAGGAGACTGTCTGAGATGTTTTACTTAGCACTGACTCAGCATTAGATAACCAGAATGTCATAAGGTCACTGCTCTGTCTGTACGCTTGTGTCTTCTCTGACCAACCTAGACTCGCAAAGGTTGTCACAAAATTGAGTTGGCCAGCAATACTTCCGTAAAGGTTAAGCCATATCTGATTCCCATGTGACTACTGGACACAGTAGATGAGGAAATTGCCGACATGGAGACTGCAGGTATTACTGAAAAGTCCTCATCTCCATACTGCAGTCCAATGGTAGTAGTCCGCAAGAAGGATGGCGGAGTCAGGATTTGTGGTGATTATGGGAGGCTAAATGTAATCACCAAAGTGGATGCTGAGCCAATGGGTGACCATAATGCCATCTACTCCAAGCTGGCAGGGTCACGATACTTCACAAAGCTCGATCTAGCGAAGGGATTCTTCCAGATTCCCCTTCATCCCGAGTGTCATCAGTTCACCGCCTTTGCTACTCCTAGGGGGTTATACCAGTATAAGGTCCTTCCATTTGGACTTACCAATTCCCCAGCAGTATTCAATCGAGCCATGAAACAAGTGATGTATGGTATCGTAGGAGTAGAAATGTTTGTTGATGATGTCCTTGTGCATTCTGCCACGTTGGAGGAGCACCTCAGACTCTTGGAAATTGTCTTCAGTGGACTCCAGAATTTCAGCATGACTGTGAAGCCCAGCAAGTGTAAGACTGCGCACAGTGAGGTGGAGTTCCTTGGACACATCGTTGGCAACAATTGCTGCAGGTGTCATGGTGATAAGATCAGTAAAGTTAAGGGAGCCCCGAGACCCGTGACCAAAAAACAGGTTAGGGCATTAAGTGGTTTACTGGGGTATTATAGAAGTTTTATCCCCAATTTTGCTCTCATTTCCCAGCCGTTGTACGAGACGCTTTGGAAGCATGCTCCATATACCATTGAATGGGGAGAAGCGCAAGAGAGATCTTTTGCCACCCTCAAGAACATGCTGTGTAAGGAGCCTATTTTGCGGCTGCCAGATTCCAATAAACCTTTTGTACTGCGTACCGATGGCTCACAAGATGGAGTAGGCCTTGTACTGATGCAAGAATCCGAAGGTAGAATTTTTCCTGTGCCATATCACACCCGTAAGCTAAAACCCGCTGAGAGGAATTATAGTACTGTGGAGAAGGAACTCTTGGCTGTGGTTAATGGTGTTAAGAAATATTTCTGTTAATTATACGGGGCACCATTTACTATGGAAACCGATCATATGCCACTTACTATTCTCAGCACAACTAAGACGGCTAATGCATGATTGACACGCTGGACACTGTATTTGCAGCAGTTTAACTTTGTTGTGAGATACATCAAGGGAAGCGACAATGTAGGTGCAGACCTGATGTCTCGCCTGCTGATTGATGATTAACATGGGCATCTGTCGTACACTGGGTTCCCTAAGACTGTGCTGTTCTAAGAAATTTGAGCTATCCAAGAACTAGCTTGGTTCCCAGTTAATACTATGCCGCTAAGATCTCACGTCTACCTCGTTGGCCCCACAGGACACAATATGTCTAGGGTTTGTACATACATATGTACCGTAGAGTATAAGTGCACAGTCACGGCGATCCCAACCATGGACACCGATGACGAAAGGGCAGTCGCGGCGATCCCAACTGAGGATGGCGACGACGAGCCCGTATTAGTCGTAAGTGCAGGGCTTGTACATACTGTATGTACCGTAGGTTAAAGGGGAAGTTCAAAACCCCTGCAGAGGCAATCTGAGGCTGTGTCTGAACTACCTTATGGTATGTCTGGAGCTGTGGGACTCTGAGGATTCCCAGAGAAGACACAATATCCACATGAGTGTTCACACCCATGCAGGGTGTTGAAATGTGACCTGCCAGAGTTTGCATAGGGATTCTTGACTTATTAGCCATAAGTGTAGAGTTATAAGTGCAGCAGTCACAGCGATCCCAACCGTGGACACCGATGATGAACAGGCAGTCGCGGCGATCCCAACCATGGACACCGATGACGAGACCTTTATTAGCCATAAAGCGTAGGATTACGAGCGAGCAGTCACGGCGATCCCAATCATGGACACTGATGACGAACGGGCAGTCAAAGCAATCCCAACCGTGGACGCCGACAACGAGCCCTTTATTAGCCGAAAGTATAGGTTATAAAGGGCAAGTAATAAGAAAATAATGGCGACATCAAATGTACGAAACTCTTGCTGTTAGTTGATTTTCAGCTAAAGTGTACGTTTTATTGTATATGCATTGATTACCGGGCAGAAGGTAATTGTAATTTAATACAAATTCTTGGTCACATTGACACTATTGATGCTCCACCTTGACTCATTCCACAGGTACAGTTGATGGGTGAAGTAGTTTTGCTGTGCAGGTACAGCAACAGGTGTAGCAGTTTTGACGTGCGGGTCAGCTGATCGTCTATGCTGCACGCTGCCACCTCGTCTCCTCTGCGCTCGTTGCCTTTATATTATTATTAATTTGTATCATTATCACTTTACACGTAGGTACAGTTACACTACGACTGTCACACCTACACCATGTATCACATACACCACGTTACATAACAATTAGTTGTCAAGGTAAATATAGCGAACTTTCACTCAGTTTGACCTGAGTACTGGGTTTTTCACTGTCGTCACGGAGTTTTTTTTCCTCAAGCTTGCTTCTCTTAACGTAAATATGAGGTTTTTACGCTCATTGCTGACAGTGCTTTTCTCCTGGAGCAGGATAGTACACACACCAGTGTGAATCTTGTGTGACTGAGCTAGGATATAGATATATATACATATTGTTAAATTTTTCCCAGGAAAAATTTGATTTTCCAGGGGCATAACGTCACGAATTTCCTAGATCGTGAAATTACGTATCGTAATTCGTGACATTCTGGGAATGATTGAACAGTTCTGAAATCCATAGAATTTCACCCACTCTCTTAACTGTCCGCTCCTGTATTTATATTTGCATCAGGTTTTCAAAACTTTCATCATTTTCTTGTAAGTGACTGTCTATGTACAGACAGTGCATTCCACTGAGCAATATTTTGTGAATTATCATTCCCTTACACTTGCCTCTCTGGCCGTTGAGTTGGCCATGCCCTTTTCCACGATCCCCTGGGTAGATCAAGTATCGAGCCTTAGTCATCTCTCGATAGTCATGGAGCGCGGAGTGCGATACCTGACGCGGATAGATTTCTTCTTATTGATCTTCAGTATCCTGCAGTATCGGCGTATTCCCAAATCTTCCACCAGCCTGGTGATCCACTGCAGCAGCGGCGATCTCATCTCCACTGACCAGTATTTCTTTTGTTTTTCCTAGGCTTAAAGTTATTTACGTATTCAGATCAGTGTTTTATTTAGCTATTGGTTTGAGTGCTTGAGTGAGTGCATTTCAATTGCTCTGATTTTGACAGATTCATGTAACATAAATTTATTTTCATGTAAGTAATTAATATACAGTACATTTCGTTTTCTTGAGCTTTGTTAAATATAACAGTTGTGTTTGATTTCCCCCCATTTGGCACACTTTCGCTACTCCAAGTTAGTACAACTCCTTATATTAATCAAGATTTGTATTTAGGCCAGTTCTTGGTATTAATTCTTAAATCCGTTGTGGAAGCTAGGAGTCAGGCTCAGCCAAGATCCTGTTTATTATTGTTATTATTATTTATTATTGCTTACTGAATGTTAAGGGATGAACTAACTTTCTCAGAAGCCAACAGTACAGTAATACAGCCTTCTTGAGCATTTAGTCTCTGCTGTGTACTGTTGAGAAAGTTTATAAAATTCTCGACTCTAGAGAACTGGCGAAGTAAGCCAGCATAAAAGTGAAATCGCTACTTGATTTCACGAGTCGATTCTTTCGCGTCAGTCGACTACATGGTTATTTCCATTGTCCATAGACATGTCGGGAAGCCGACATGGCTCTCCTCAGGCAGATGTAAGCAGACACTCTCCTCAGGCAGATGTAAGCAGATACACAGCTGCAACAGGTGTGGATACAAGTGCACCTGCTGGACATGAGTTTAGGGTGACAAAAGGACAGAAGAGAGAGAACTGGGAGCCTGATGTTAGCTCCACATATAGCTGTGGACAATAGGTATGG
>JAGKTI010018715.1:0-13973 GCA_018397915.1 Birgus latro | reverse complement strand
ACACACACACACACACACACACACACACACACACACACACACACACAAGTAGTGATGAACAAGAAAAAGAAGTCACAGAATTGAAGGTGAGTAACGAATCTGCATCAAATGAAATAAAACAGCTCAAGCGGGAGAATAAGAGGTTGGAAGAAGAAAGGGACAGAATGAAAAGTAAACTAGATGAGTACAAATCAAAATCGAAGATGCATGATGAGCATATTAAGGAAATCAAGAAGCAACATAAAGGGTGGAAGAAAATACAGGAGGAAGGAAATGTAAATTTGAGGGAGATCATAGAACAACAAAGCAAGGAAAAAGTGGAGAAGGAAGTGTTTAGGGTACTAAGAAGTAGAGAATCTTTGGTCAGGGATGTAGTAGACAAGAAAAAATGTGTGATAATCTCAGGAATAAAAGAAAAACGTATGACAGGAAGATCCGAAAGAGAGAGAGAAGAACTGAGCAAGGCTAAAGAAATAATATCAGTGGTTATGGAGGGTAACAATGAAGCCCAGGAAGAGATTGAAGAAGTGTTTAGGTTAGGAAAGTACGAGGAAGGTGGGGCAAGGCCATTGAAAGTAAAGTTTCAGTCCCAGGTAATGGTGAATGAAATCATAAATAGAACGTGGAAATTGTCAGATAAAGAGGGGTTTAAAAATGTTTGGATAAGAAGGGATGCAGATGAAGAGGAAAGAGCTAAATTAAAGGAGTTAGTAAAGGAAGCAAAGATAAAAAACAAACAGTGAACAGAGGAAGAGAATACAGTGTTCTGTTGGAGAGTTATGGATCAGAAATTGAGAAATTGGTACCGACGAAGGGAAGGAGAGAAGAGAGTATAAAAAATGATGAAAAAAGTTTGAAAGTGGCGTACACAAACATTGATGGACTAATATCACCAAGGTTAGAAATCAATGATTTTTTGAAGGTACACGAACCTGATGTTATGTGCTTTGTAGAGACTAAATTGAAAGAAGATATTGATATTCATATGGGAGATGGGGAATACAAATTATGGAGAAGAGACAGAAAAGAAATAACAGGAGGAGGAGTGATGATAGCAGTGAAGGACAACATAAATGTAGATACTGTGGAAATGGCAGAGGGCAGGGCCGAAGTGATAAATATGAAATTAGAAACTGGGGAGAATGGTAAGAGAGATATGACAGTGGTATATATTCCCCCCAAGATGAGAGCATGGAATGACGATGAATACCAGGAGATGTTGTCAGACATGGTTAATTATCTACAGAAAGTGATTGAGAAAAGCAACAATATAATCCTAATGGGTGACTTTAATTGTAAAGAGGTGAACTGGGAGGAATGGGACTCAGGAGACAGCAAAGATTCGTGGGATACTAAATTGTTAAATACAGTAATTTCTCTGCTATCCGGATGTCCACTATCTGGATACATCACTATTCGGACATCGTAGGCTGTCCGACCTTCAAAATGCCCAAAAATTCGAAAAAATCCAGGGAAAAATCTGATTTTTTTTTACCGCGTCAGTTTGAATTTCCCGCGCGCTCTGAGCAGCTGTGTTTTCGCACCTCCTGCCTCTCTCACGGTCTCATTTCCGGCTCAGCTGTCGGCTCGTCAACTCGCTCTCAACATGGCTCCTGAACTGCTTGGTTTTGTGGTGATTCCCTATCTCCTGCAGGGCTTGCTGCTGCTCTGCATCTTCTTTATCATGTGTGTGATTTTGGCCCTACCGCCTGAGAAGAGGAAGAGAGTGGTTTTGACTCTGGAGAAGAAATGGGAGATATTGGAGAAGGTGGACGCCAGGAGGCCGACATCACAGATCCTCCATGAATTCAACCTCCCTCGCTCCATTTTGTTTGATATCAAGAGGTCCCGAGACAAACTACACCAGTACACGGCTGATTTCGCTTCGAAAACGAGACGGAACATGGAGAGGAAGATGATGTTTACTCCTAAGTATGCAGAAACTGACCGTTCCACACTCATCTGGTATCGACAACAACGTGCTGCTTGTGTGTTGGTACATGGAACTGAGCTGAAAGCTGCTGCCGAGAAGTTCGCAAGGCTACACGACACCCCAGACTTCAAGGCATCTGAAGGTTGGTTCTTCGCGTTCAAGTTACGTCACGGACTTACCAACCGTAAGGCCCATGGCGAAGCTCTGGACGCTAACGACGAAGGAATAGAACAGTTTCGGCAGAAGGTGAAGGACTTGATTGACAGGGAGGGCCTCACTCTTGGTCAAGTCTACAACGCTGACGAAACTGGCCTATTTTATCGTTCAATTCCCACTAACACTCTCGCTGAGGAGATGGAGAAGCGTGTACCTGGCCCCAAGCTTTCCAAGCAACGAGTGTCTGCTTTGTGCTGTGCAAATGCTAACGGCATGCACCGGCTCAAGCCCGTTATTGTTGGCCGTGGAAAGCAGCTTCGGTGCCTTCATGGGTTAATGGATGTCCTTCCTGTCGCGTGGTATCATTCTCTGAAGGCTTGGTTCACAACCAAGATCTTCAGAAATTGTTTTCACCAACACTTTGTCAAGGAGGTCATTCATTATCAGACGGAGACACTGAAAATCCCACGTGACCAGGTAATGGCCCTCCTGATTCTAGACAATGCACCTGCGCATCCGTCTGAGAAGGAGTTGGTGGCTGAAAATGGCCGCATTAGGTGTCTGTTTTTGCCACCTAATACGACTGCTCTCATCCAACCAATGGACCAGGGAGTGATTGCGGCAGCGAAGAGGCTCTACCAACGGATGTTTTTGGACGAGGTGATGGTTGTCTACGAGGACGAGGGCGATCGCAAGGAAGGACGAGACATGCGAGGACAAAAAACTGTCGAAAACCTTTGCCGATACAACCTCAAGTCTGCCATCTACAACTGGGCCAGTGCATGGAAGGAAGTCTCTGTCAAGACTCTAGAAAATGGTTGGTCTCGCCTACTTCATGGAAGTGACGTGGTGCACGATTTTGTAGGTTTTGACGTGGATGACTTCCATGCAAGGCTTCGTGCGGGTGGAGACAATGTGGATGTCGACGAAGTGCGTGAGTGGTTGGATAACTACGAGGGCAATCCTGGGTATCAGATCATGTCTGATATCGAGATCGCATCTACTGTTGCCGGTCCGAGTACCCAGCAGGAAGATTCCGACGAGGACAGCGACAGTGATGCGAACTCCTCACGGCTTGCCATTACTCCAACCATCCCCAAGCTGAGCGCACTCTGGGAACATGTGGAGTTCGTCCTCAACTGCCTGGAATACCCGGACTGTGACAGGGAGATGGAGCCTCTGGGACTTGTGGATGAAGTGCGAGCTTTCAGTCAGCGCATCATTAATCGTCAGAATCGTCGTTGCTTGCATCAATCAGCCATCGACAGTTTTTTCAGGCCAGTCAACCCTGCTGTTGTCAACCCTCGCTCCACACCATCATCTCACGAAGACAGGCCTTCTAGCTCCGAGCCACAGCCCAGCACATCAGGCACGGCGGAGTCACCACTGGATGTGAGTTTGCGGCTATCTTCTGAGTCCTCTGGAGTGGATAGCGTATCACCACGCCCCACCAAGGAGCCCCTACGCTTTTTGTCAGCTCATCTCGGACTCTGACAGTGACTAAATTCTCGAGGACTCGTCACTAGACCACACGGGAATTTACAGTTATGTACACTGCATTGAAATGATGTGATGCAAGGTACAGTTAGTTATGGGAAAGGAAACGTTGTGGAAAGTGCTAATGAGAAGTGCTGGTGAGTGTAAAGTGCAGCGGAAGTGCCAAGGTATGTCAGGTGCACGGTCTTACTGTCAGAGTTTGAGATGACCGAGCGGGTTATACATCAGGACCGCGGCATCATTCTCGTAAGTACCCTAACTTCATCAAAATTCCTTGTTTTGTCCTTTCCATATCATTAATCTCATGCATAGACTGTGTGAAAGATTATTTCCATAATGATTTTCATGTCTAACCTGTTTTCAGCATGCTGTAAAGTGGTAAAAAATTCCCATAAATGTAAATCATAATTTCCTGCTTTCAATTTAATTTTGTTATGCATGGTTTTGAAGTGCACCAGCTAAGAAAAAGGTGAATGCCATTGATTTGTGTGAAAGAGAATTTCCATAATGATCTTCATGTCTAACCTGTTTTCAGCATGCTGTAAAGTTGTTAAAAATTCCCATAAATGTAAATCATTATTTCCTGCTTTTAATTTTATTTTTTCATGCATGGTTACTACTAGTATTGAAGTGCACCAGCTGTGAAAAAGGTGAATGCCATTGATTTTCATGTCCAGTACCTAAACAAAGCTGCCAACTCAGTGAACAGCTGTGCCTAACTTACCTCAAATTTATCCTTTTTGGGTTAAATTTAAATGAATTCATGGTTTGTGTTCATTATTTTAGTGCATTAGCTGTGAAAAAGGTGAATGCCAGTGAATTTCATGTCTGGTCCTAACCTAACCTAACCTAACCATTTTTCTGGTAACAATTTACATCATTTACTGTATTTGATGCTTTGTGTCCAATAATTTAGTGCATAAAATGTGAGAAAAGATGATTTCCATGTCCGATACTTACTTACACTATGGTGGCAAGTTGTGAGCACCTATGCCTTACTCACCTCTAAATCATCATTTTTTGGTTAAAATTCAGTTAATTCATGCTTTGTGTGCATTATTAATGTGAAAGGGGACTTAAATAAGTGCTATGCATGTCCGGTAGGGAGGTAGGAAGGTGGTTTTCTGATCTAGATTGAGTTAGGTTAGGGTCAGGAATGACCGGTGCTGGAGCTTCAGGGCCACTATCCGGACAAGATCACTGTCCGGACGTTCCTTTGGTTCTATTATGTCGGATAGTGGAGGGATTACTAGCAATGAATAATGTAATGACGCAGTGGGTCAGAGAAGAGACACGATTCCGAGGTGATGACACACCAGCAAGATTAGATTTGATACTATCCAAAGAACCTGATTTAATTGAATCTTTGAAATATCTGTGTCCTATAGAAAAAAGTGATCATGTGGTCATTGAGTTCCAGACGATAATAGGGAATGTGGTGCCAAGAGATGAGCTTTATATATAAAGGCAAGGAAGATATAGCTTTGGGAAAGCAAACTTTGCAGAATTGAGAAAATTTTCCGAAAATGCGGATTGGAGAAAATTCAGAGAGACAAAAGAGATACAGAGGAAGTGGGATACCTTTTTAGACCTCTATAATTTGGGAGTGGAAAACTATGTGCCAAGAGTAAGGGGGAAAGAAAACAGGAAAAAGGAGTGGTTTAATAGAAGGTTTATCACAGCAAAAAAAGAGAGGGACATGGCATGGAACAAATGGAGAAAGAGAGGTAATAACAGAACAATGAAAGAATATAAAAGAACTAGAAATGAATATACAAGAGTACGTAGAGAGTTAGAAAGGTACTTTGAAAAAGGGATAATTGACAAATGTAAGGACGAACCCAAATTGTTTTATAGATTTGTTTATGGCAAATTGAAGCAAAGGGAAGGAATCACCAAACTGAAAGTAGAAGGAGAGGTCTACAAGGATGCGGTATTGCAAGCTGATATAATGAACAAATGTTTCCAATCGGTTTTCACTAAGGAAAGGGAGTTTGTGGAAGGGGAGGGAGTGATTAGAAATGTAGTGATAAAAGATATAAAAGTGGAAGTGCAGGAAGTGTATAAATTACTGGAAACTCAAGATGTAAGGAAAGCCCCAGGACCAGATGGAATCTCTAATTGGGTACTGAAGGAATGCAGAGAACAACTGGCAGATAAGATTCACAGTTTAATTGTGTGTTCACTGGAAGAGGGGAAAGTGCCTCGGGAATGGAAGAGGGCAAATGTGGTACCAATCTATAAGGGAGGAAACAAGGAAGAACCACAGAATTGTAGACCAGTGTCTCTAACCAGCATGGTCGCGAAATTGTGTGAGAAAATCCTGAAAGATAGATGGATAAAATATCTGGAGGGGATGAAAATTCTGACTGAAAGTCAGTTTGGATTCAGAAGTGGGAGGTCATGTGTTTCCACCTTATTGAGCTTTTACTCAAGGGCGACTGACGTGCTACAGGAGAGAGATGGTTGGGTGGATTGTGTGTATCTGGAGAAGGCCTTCAACAAGGTACCCCACAAGAGACTAATATGGAAATTAGAGCATATCAGAGGACTGAAGGGAAGCCTTCTGGAATGGATGAGAGACTTTTTGAGTGACAGACAAATGAGGACAGTAATAAAGGACAGGACATCTGGATGGAGGGAAGTAACAAGTGGTGTCCCTCAGGGCTCGGTGTTGGCGCCAGTAATGTTCCTGATTTATGTAAATGATTTGGTAGTTGGAGTGAACAGTTATGCAAGTCTGTTTGCTGATGATGCAAAGATCTTGAGAAAGGTAGAGGTTGAAGAGGACGGTAAAATGCTACAGGAGGATCTGGATAGGATACATGATTGGAGCCGGATGTGGGAAATGAAATTCAACGCAAAAAAAATGTAAAATATTAGAAATGGGTAAAAGTACCAAGAGGCCATCATTGAATTATTTGATGGGTAATGAACCAATTAGAAAAGCGAGAGAAGAGAAAGATTTGGGAGGGCTGGTCCAGGATAGTTTGTCACCTGAAAAGCACATAAATAAGATAGTTAGAGAGACATATAAACTCTTGACCAATATAAGAGTGGCATTTCATTACATGGATGAGATGATGAAAAAATTGATAGTGGCCATGATCTGCCCCAGGTTAGAATATGCAGCAGTAGTGTGGTCCCCACACAATAAGAAAGATATAATCAAGACTGAGAGAATACAAAGTACAGCAACCAAGATGGTCCCCAGTCTGGAAGATCTGTCATACAGAGAGAGGCTGGAAAGGCTGGATTTGCCTTCCTTAGAGGAAAGGAGAGAGAGGGGCGACATGATTGCATTGTTCAGGACCATGATAGGAGTAGATGAAATTGACAGAGAAAATCTGATTGTAAGGGATGAGAGGGTAACAAGGGGACACGGAATGAAACTAAAGAAGCCAGGCTGCTTGAAGGACATCAAGAAATATAGTTTTCCTTATAGATGCATAGACCTGTGGAATAGCCTGGACAAAGAGATCGTCCACTCTAATTAAGGCAAAATTTGACTTTTTGAGAAACAGAGACGGGACCCCACGAGCGTAGCCCATTTCCTGTACTGTATATCACAATTAGGTAAATACTATCTATCTATCTATATACCTAGGCTGCTTCCCCCAAGAAAAGGGAGGTAAATACAATTAGGTAAATACATACACGCACACACTCACAAAAGGTTCAAAGGACTGCTACAAGATGGGTACCAAGCTTAAGGGATTTAAGCTATGAAGAAAGACTAGATAAACTGAATCTGCCAGCACTACAGGAGAGAAGGAAAAGAGGAGACATGACTCATAAATGCATATCAGGAAAGGAGAAAATAGGCTTAAATGAATATATAACCTATGGAGAAGCATTAGCAAGAGGACACTGCAAGAAACTGCATGAAAAGAAAGGTGATAAAGATGTAAGGAAATTTAGTTTCCCAAATAGGGCAATTGATCAGTGGAATGCACTACTGAATGAAATAGTGTGTGCCAAAGCAATTCATAAATTTATGGATATGTATGATGAGAATGGTTTAAGACATGGGACAGTACGAGCTTGACTCATTCCTGGTAAGATACAATTGGGTAAGAACAATTAGGTAAGGTAAGAACACACAAACAAACAAAAACATACACACACTGACAGACACACACAGCAACCAAGATGGTCCCCAGTCTGGCAGAGTTGCCATACAGAGAGAGGCTGGAAAGGCTGGATTTGCCTTCCTTAGAGGAAAGGAGAGAGAGGAGCGACATGATTGCAGTGTTCAGGACCATGATAGGAGTAGATAAAATTGACAGAGAAAATCTGTTTTTGTGGGATGAGAGAGCAACAAGAGGACGCGGAATGAAACTACAGAAGCCAAGCTGCTCGAGGGACATCAAGAAATATAGTTTTCCTTATAGATGCATAGACCTGTGGAATAGCCTGGACAAAGAGATCGTCCAGTCTTAAAAACTTAAACAAGTTTAAGGCAAAATTTGACTTATTGAGATACAGAGATGGGACCCCACGAGCGTAGCTCATTTCCTGTATATCACAATTAGGTAAACACACACACACACACACACACACACACACACACACACACACACACAAAGCCTATTGTGATTATGTGGTTGAATGCGTGAGTGGTGGTCCCGTCAGATATTAGATAAAAAAATCCGCAGGTTTCGGTCCTAAAATTACAAGGCAGTGTAAAAGTAAGTTTCTATATGTTTGTATCATGGCGGAGAGAGACGTAAGATTGTTTACAACTGGCGATGGGGAATTTGTGGGCTTCTCCGAAGAAAATGTTGGTAAAGGAAGTGATAAGCTGCTACAAACAAGAGTAGCAGGAGTTGAGAAAACGGCGGAGAGGAATGTCCAGGAGTTAAAAAAGGTACGGGAAGTAATTAGAGAGTTGCAGGAACAGACCTTAGAGCACAAGAGAGAGACCAAAGTCCTACAGAGTACAATGGAAAAAGTTAACACACGTAGTGAGGAACAAGAAAAAGAAGTCACAGAATTGAAGGTGAGTAATGAGTCCGCATCAAATGAAATAAAAGAGCTCAAGAGGGAGAATAAGAGGTTGGAAGAAGAAAGGGACAGAATAAAAAATAAACTAGATGAGTACGAATCAAAATCGAGGAGGCAAGATGAGCATATTCAGGAAATCAAGGAGCAACATAAGGAGTGGAAGAAAATACAAGAGGAAGGAAATGTAAATTTGAAGGAGATCATAGAACAACAATGTAAGGAAAAAGTGGAGAAGGAAGTGGTTAGAGTACTAAGAAGTAGAGAATCTTTGGTCAGGGATGTAGCAGATAAGAAAAAATGTGTGATAATCTCAGGAATAAAAGAAAAACGAATGACAGTAAGATCTGAAAGAGAGAGAGAAGAACTGAGCAAGGCTAAAGAAATAATATCAGTGGTTATGGAGGGAAACAATGAAGCCCAAGAAGAGACTGAAGAAGTGTTTAGGTTAGGAAAGTACGAGGATGGTGGGGCAAGGCCTTTGAAAGTAAAGTTTAAGTCTCAAGTAATAGTGAATGAAATCATAAGTAGAACGTGGAAATTGTCAGATAAAGAGGGGTTTAAAAATGTTTGGATTAGGAGAGATGCAAATGAAGAGGAAAGAGCTAAATTAAAGGAGTTAGTAAAGGAAGCAAAGATAAAAAACGAACAGCAAACGGAGAAAGAGAAGACAGAGATCTATTGGAGAGTTATGGACCAGAAATTGAGAAATTGGTACCGACGGAGGGAAGGAGAGACGAGAGTATAAAAAATGATGAAAAAAGTTTGAAAGTGGCGTACACAAACATTGATGGACTAATATCGGCAAGAAGTCAATGATTTTTTGAGGGTACACGAACCTGATGTTATGTGCTTTGTAGAGACTAAATTGAAAGAAGATATTGATATTCATATGGGAGGTGGGAAATACAAATTACGGAGAAGAGACAGAGAAGAAAAAATGGGGGGAGGAGTGATGATAGCAGTGAAGGACAATATAAATGTAGATACTGTGGAAATGGCAGAGGGCAGAGTCGAAGCGCTAAATATGAAATTAGAAACTGGGGAGAATGGTAAGAGAGATATGGCAGTGGTATATGTTCCCCCTAAGACGAGAACATGGAATGACGATGAATACAAGGGATGTTGTCAGACAAAGTTAGTTATCTACAGAAAGTGATCGAGGAAAGCAACAATATAATCCTAATGGGTGACTTTAATTGTAAAGAGGTGAACTGGGAGGAATGGGACTCAGGAGGTAGCGAAGATTCGTGGGGCACTAAATTGTTAAATATAGCAATGAATAATGTAATGACGTAGTGAGTTAAAGAAAAGACACGATTCAGAGGTGATGACACACCAGCAAGATTAGATTTGCTGCTATCCAAAGAACCTGATGTAATTGAATCTTTAAATTATCTGTGTCCTATAAGAAAAAGTGATCATGTGGTCATTGAGTTCTAGATGATAACAGGGAATGTGGTGCCAAGAGATGAGCTTTATAGGCAAGGAAGATACAACTTTGGGAAAACAAACTTTGCAGAATTGAGAAAATTTTTTGAAAATGTGGACTGGAGAAAATTCAGAGAAACAAGAGAGATACACAGGAAGTGGGATATCTTTTTAGACCTCTACAATTTGGGAGTGGAAAAATATGTGCCAAGAGTAAGTGGGAAAGAAAACAGGAAAAAGGTGTGGTTTAATAGAAGGTGTATGATAGCGAAAAAAGAGAGGGACATGGCATGGAACAAATGGAGAAAGAGAGGTAATATCAGAGCAAAGGAAGAATATAAAAGAACTAGAAATGAATATACAAGAATACGTAGAGAGGAAGAAAGGAACTTTGAAAAAGGTATAATCAACAAATGTAAGGATGAACCCAAATTGTTTTATAGATATGTTAATGGCAAATTGAAGCAAAGGGAAGGAATCACCAAACTGAAAGTAGAAGGAGAGGTCTACAAGGATGCAGTAATGCAAGCTGAAGTAATGAACAAATGTTTCCAATCGGTTTTCACTAAGGAAAGGGAGTTTGTGGAAGGAGAGGGAGTGATTAGAAATGTAGTGATAAAAGATATAAAAGTGGAAGTGCAGGAAGTGTATAAATTACTGGGAACTCAAGATGTAAGGAAAGCCCCAGGACCGGATGGAATCTCTAACTGGTTACTGAAGGAATGTAGAGAACAACTGGCAGATAAGATTCACAATTTAATTGTGTGCTCCTTGGAAGAGGGGAAAGTGCCTCGGGAATGGAAGAGGGCAAATGTGATGCCAATCTATAAGGGAGGAAACAAGGAAGAACCCCTGAATTATAGACCAGTGTCCCTAACGAGCATGGTTGCAAAATTGTGTGAGAGAATTCTGAAAGGTAGATGGATAAAATACCTGGAAGAGATGAATATTTTGACTGAAAATCAGTTTGGCTTCAGAAGTGGAAGGTCATGTGTTTCCAACTTGTTGAGCTTTTACTCAAGGGCGACTGACGTGCTGGAGGAGAGAGACGGTTGGGTGGATTGTGTGTACTTAGATCTGGAGAAGGCCTGCGACAAGGTGCCCCACAAGAGACTGTTATGGAAATTAGAGCATATAGAAGGACTGAAGGGAAGACTCCTGGAATGGATGAGAGACTTTTTGAGTAACAAACAAATGAGGACAGTAATAAAGGATAGGACATCTGGATGGAGGGAAGTAACAAGTGGTGTCCCACAGGGCTCAGTGTTGGCACCAGTAATGTTCTTGATTTACATAAATGATATGGTAGATGGAGTGAACAGCTACGCAAGCCTGTTTGCTGATGATGCAAGGATCTTGAGAAAGGTGGAGATTGAAGAGGACTTTAAAATGCTACAGGAGGATCTGGATAGGATACATGATTGGAGTCGGATGTGGGAAATGAAATTCAACGCAAAAAAATGTAAAATATTAGAAATGGGTAAAAGTACCAAGAGGCCATCATTGAATTATTTGATGGGTAATGAACCAATTAGAAAAACGAGAGAAGAGAAAGATTTGGGAGTGCTGGTCCAGGATAGTTTGTCACCTGAAAAGCACATAAATAAGACAGTGAGAGAGACATAAAAACTCTTGACCAATATATGAGTGGCATTTCATTACATGGATGAGGAGATGATGAAAAAATTGATAATAGCCATGATCCAGCCCAGGTTAGAATATGCAGCAGTAGTGTGGTCCCCACACAAAAAGAAAGATATAACCAAGATTGAGAGATATAACCAAGATAGAGAGAATACAAAGAACAGCAACCAAGATGGTCCCCAGTCTGACAGATCTGTCATACAGTGAGAGGCTAGAAAGGCTGGATTTGCCATCCTTAGAGGAAAGGAGAGAGAGAGGCGACATGATTGCAGTGTTCAGGACCATGATAGGAGTAGAAAAAATTGATAAAAGAAAATCTGTTTGTGCGGGATGAGAGAGCAACAAGAGGACACGGAATGAAACTAAAGAAGCCAAGCTGCTCAAAGGACATCAAGAAATATAGTTTTCCATATAGATGTATAGACCTGTGGAATAGCCTGGACAAAGTGATCGTCCAGTCTAAAAACTTAAATGAGTTTAAGGCAAAATTTGACTTATTTAGAAACAGAGACAGGACCCCACGAGCGTGCGCTCATTTCCTGTATATCACAATTAGGTAAATACAATTAGGTAAATACACACACACACACACGGTCGTAGAGGGAGAGAGACGGAGCTGCTCCTGGATCGAGGGGAAATAATCGCAGAACTAGCAGCGAAAAGGAGATAGCCTATTGTGATTATGTGGTTGAATGCGTGAGTGGTGGTCCCGTCGGATATTAGTTTAAAAAAACACAAGTTTCTGCCCGAAAAATACGAGACAAAGTGAAAAAGAAAGTTTCCATATGGTTGCATCATGGCGGAGAGAGACGGAGGATTGTTTACAACTGGCGAGGGGGAATTTGCGGGCTTCTCCGAGCTAAATGTAGGCAAAGGAAGTGATAAGCTGCAACAAACAAGAGTAGCAGGTGTAGAGAAAGCGGCGGAGAGGAATGTCCAGGAGTTAAAAAAGGTATGGGAAGTAATTAAGCAGCTGCAGGAACGGACCATAGAGCAAGAGAGAGAGATCAAAGTCCTACAGAATAGACTGGAAAAGGTTAGCACACGTAGTGAGGAACAAGAAAAAGAAGTTACAGAATTAAAGGCGAATAATGAATCCGCATCAAATGAAATAAAACAGCTGAAGAGGGAGAATAAGAGTTTGGAAGAAGAAAGGGACAGAATAAAAAGTAAACTAGATGAATACGAATCAAATCGAGGAGGCAAGATGAGCATATTCAGGAAATCAAGGAGCAACATAAGGGGTGGAAGAAAATACAGGAGGAAGGAAATGTAAATTTGAAGAAAATCATAGAGCAACAAAGTAAGGAAAAAGTGGAAAAGGAAGTGGTTAGAGTACTAAGAAGTAGAGAATCTTTGGTTAGGGATGTAGCAGACAAGAAAAAATGTGTGATAATTTCAGGAATAAAAGAAAAACGAATGACAGTGAGATCTGAAAGAGAAAGAGAGGAACTGAGCAAGGCTAAAGAAATAATATCACTGGTTATGGAAGGAAACAATGAAGCCCAAGAAGAGATTGAAGAAGTGTTTAGGTTAGGAAAGTACGAGGATGGTGCGGCAAGGCCCTTGAAAGTAAAGTTTAAGTCCCAAGTAATAGTGAATGAAATCATAAGTAGAACGTGGAAATTGTCAGAGAAAGAGGGGTTTAAAAATGTTTGGATTAGGAGAGATGCAAATGAAGAGGAAAGAGCTAAATTAAAGGAGTTAGTAAAGGAAGCAAAGATAAAAAACGAACAACGAACGGAGAAAGAGAAGACAGAGTTCTATTGGAGAGTTATGGACCAGAAATTGAGAAAGTGGTATCGACGGAAGGAAGGGGAGACGAGAGTATAAAAAACGATGAAAAAAGTTTGAAAGTGGCGTACACAAACATTGATGGACTAATATCGGCAAGGTTAGAAATCAATGATTTTTTGAGGGCACACGAACCTGATGTTATGTGCTTTGTAGAAACTAAATTGAAAGAAGATATTGATGTTCATATGGGAGGTGGGAAATACAAATTATGGAGAAGAGACAGAAAAGAAAAAATGGGAGGAGGAGTGATGATAGCAGTGAAGGACAATATAAACGTAGATACTGTGGAAATGGCAGAGGGTAGGGCCGAAGCCATAAATTTGAAATTAGAAACTGGGGAGAATGGTAAGAGAGATATGGCAGTGGTATATGTTCCCCCTAAGACGAGAGCATGGAATGACGATGAATACCAGGAGATGTTGTCAGACATGGTTAGTTATCTACAGAAAGTGATCGAGAAAAGCAACAATTTTGTGCCCCACGAATCTTCGCTGCCTCCCGAGTCCCATTC
>JAGKTI010018714.1:0-14010 GCA_018397915.1 Birgus latro | reverse complement strand
GAGGCTGGAGGGACATTCAGAGTTAAATGAGAGACAAAGGAACTAATCTGCTTTGCTTGCAGTGCCTGATAGTATTGACAGCAGGCCAATCAGCACCACACCTGCTGCAGCGTTCGTCCCGCTAGCCTTTGACGATTCCATTTTTGTCATAATTTTCTGGTGTGTAAACCTAATTTCTTCCGATGTTGTTGGAAAGAGGTGGAATGAGTTCTTTGTGGTTAGCTAACGCGGCGTTAAATTATGGTGAGCAGACACGGCGTTATACTGTTCAGCTGACATAGTGTTGATTACTGTGAGCTGACATGATACGTTGTTGCTTGCTGACACCCTTCATATTATTGTGAACTGAAGTTATCACTGCGGTGGACTACCAGTGCTATATTGTGGTGAACTGACAATATTACTATGATGGACTAACCCCACAGTATAATGTACCGCAGTGTTTCTATGTTTCATCCATGTCTAGCTTTCAGTTCAGTTCCTACGAGAGGGAAGACTGTCCTAGGTAATATTACGTCGTCTGGTGGTGGCAGGAATAAAACTTACAAAATGTCGTCGTGTTGAATGGCTCATTATGAATTATTTCTATCTTCCATGCAACAGATGAGTCTCTCAGGCCAAATAAAGCAGTTTCCAATACAAGAACACAACACAAAAGACGCTAACGTACAGGGGAGATTCTTAAAGAGCTCCTCTGTCCACTTCACAACAGTTTAATAGTTTACGGTAACAAGAACATGCATAACGAGTCATCGCAGTGAAGTGCTTGCTGGAGAATGTTTGAGATATCGTTACTCTCCTGACTCAGATCGTTTAGCGATAGCAAGAGTAGCACTGATGGTGCTGTTATTCATCATGCATCTACTTTTTCTGGTCAACGATTTATTGGTTTCATTCCATCAGCTATCAGACCCAGAACCCTGAGATCATCTGCGTCGGCTGTGATAAAAATTGTTTCGAGTCTATTTACTGTATATTGATATATAGGACAGATAGATGGATAGATAGATAGATAGACAGACAGATTGATATATATATAGACAGACAGATAGATAGACAGACAGACAGATATGCAGATAGATAGATAGAAAAAGAGGGAGCCATTCCTTTATTTGTTTCGCATAGTTTCTTGTTACTTTATTTTTCTTGTATCCATAACTTGAAATATTTACAAAAATGAGTGAATGGTTTGTAAAATCCTTTAGTCTAGATATTGCACGCGCGCACACACACACACGCACACGCACACGCGCACACACACACACACACACACACACACACACACACACACACACACACTCAAAACTGCCAAAATGATGACATAATTGTAAACCCTAATTACTCTCTTGAGCTGGTACACCTGAGATTACATTACATCCTTTATCTTATCGTTTCATGTTATTCGTTTCGTTTCGTTTTTCAAGGCTCCAACACGCTTGCATGCGTAAGTCTTGGTCACCTAATGGCGGCTCTCCATGCTGCTCGATCTCTGGCAGCTTCCCTGTTTAGTCCCTTTTCCCTAAGGCCACACTCATAACCTCGTCCCAGGTCTTTTTCGGTCTACCTCTTGCTACCCTGCCCCTGACACTGACACTTCTCACTTTCTGCAACCAATTATCGTCCCCCATCCTCTCCACATACCCAAACCATCTCAATCTACCCTTCCTCATCACAACACTCCAGTCCCATCCTACCTCTCAACTCTTCCATCGTAAACCTAGCCCCCTCCCCCCCCCCCCGCCCTCCCCAGGCCTCGTATTCAGGGGCGCATTGCACATCCACCTAATCATTGCCATTTCTGTACGTGTGAGCCTGCAAATATCCTCTTCCTCTATTGCCCAGGTCTCACTACCATACAGCATTACACTCCTAACACATGCCACATACAAAGATCCCTTAACTCGGAGAGAGAGCCCTCTCAATGTCAGGAAAGGCAACAGCTCCCTGAACTTCTTCCAATCACTCCTCACTCCAGCACCATAGCCGAGTTCTGAAAATTTTCGACAGGTAATGACAGTTGCATTTACATGATGGAGTGAGTCATAAATCAAGGTACCTACGGCCATGTACGAGTATGTCAAGTGCAGTAAACGGTCGTCATGGTGACCTTGTATTTCCTTTGTAATGCACGTGTCCAAACTCCCTCGGTTCATTTCAAGCAGCTACATCTATAGTGATCATCTCTATTCCACTGTGCCACATGGAATGTCAAAGCACGTTTTGCATCCGTTACTGCATTCAAGAATAATATCCATAAATTAGTCTGAAATGAAGGAACAGCACAAATATCCGTGATTAGAAGGAAACCACATCAGAAACGAACACCCAAGATCAAAGGAACTGAACGAGGAGATAAACGGGTAAAATAAAAAAAGAAAAGGAGTATAAAGAGAACCATTCTGTAGAGGAAAGGGAGGATCTGTCTTGCCCAGGAAGGAAGAGATATGAGAAAAGATTCAGCGTCGGAAATGGAGGGAGGAAGATAAAAACTGCCACAAGAAGGAAGTTATCATGGCGTGAGCGAGAAGGGAAGAGGAAGAGGGTAAGGGCAAAGCAACCATCAGTTACCAGCAGCTCACCAGAAGCAATCTCATACTTCACACCAACACCAGATATGAAGAGAAGTATAGCCTACCTACTGTACTATCATGTATGTAATTTTTGTATGGAGGTATTTGAAGTAAGCACTATACATTAAAACTGAGAAGTGACCTTTGTATTAAAGAGAATACACTGTACATTAAACTGAAGAGTGATATGTTGTATTAAACAGGATATATTTTACGACTGAACTGAAGAGTGACTGGTTGCATTAAAGAGTCCACATTACCGGAAACTGAAAAGTGAAATGTTGTTTTAAAGAGAATACATTACACATTAAACTGAAGCTATCTGTTGTATTAAACAGAAGACACTGTACAGTAAACTGAAGGGCGATCTGTTGTGTTAAACAGAATACACCATATATTACACTAAAGATTGAACTTTCGTAACAAAGAGAAT
This sequence comes from Birgus latro, assembly GCA_018397915.1. Classification (NCBI taxonomy): domain Eukaryota; kingdom Metazoa; phylum Arthropoda; class Malacostraca; order Decapoda; family Coenobitidae; genus Birgus; species Birgus latro. The sequence continues at coordinate 11,007 of JAGKTI010018714.1, read as the reverse complement.
ACACTATATATTAGACTGAAGAGTGATCATTTGTATTAAAGAGTTTAAAGACGACTACATTTACCTACGGCGATGCTATGTTGTTCAGCCTGAGAAAGAGATATCAATAGGATAGAATTAATACTGGAGATAAGAAATGCATTATCCAGGAGAGACTCATTTCCTCTTTGTAGGACTCTGGCTTCCTCTGGCGGCGATCCTTTATTTTTCCTTCCACTTCCACACAACGTATGATACATCTTCCTTCATTATTCCTGGTATCGTCTCATTAACCCCCTGCCCTCTCCCTTGTTATCTTATCAGCCTCGCACTTGCCTCTCAGCATCACGCCCAACCCACGTTATTGTATCCATTCTCACACGACCTCTTGCCTCTGTCGTACTTGCTTAATCACCTTCATTTACCTGTTTACCCTACCCTATATTGTGCGAGACTTACAAGTGACTTTCTGCCTCACTATATCCGGAATAAACTGATGGTTATTAGTCATTAGCAGGACACAAAAATGCTGTCAGCTGCAAAGTGAATCGCGACCTACGTAATATTGCTTAACCACTTCACTGTGGGAGAGGGTGGTGGTTAGGGACGTGCACCGACATCCCCAGGTGGCTGTACTGTCCTGTTACACAAACTTCCCTTAACTCTTTCCTTATCCTGTTTAGGGAGGATGGTGTATTAGGCGAAGGAAGCTTCAGTCTGTTGTCTGCAAGATTAACATTCAGATGAGTCTGGAGCCAAAACAACAGCAACAACAACAACGGAAGATGCGTCATTACTGAGCTGACTATAACTGTCTGAAGGGTACAACAACATGATAGAAAAATCGTATTTGTAGGACAGAGGTTATTTGGACGTAGTCCTACGTCAGTTCGATCAGACAGACTCTTCTTGATCTGTATATACTTGTCCCGTTATCACCATATTGCAAGGATGAAGAACTCCAAAATTACCAACATAGGAATCTCAAACCCAGTGTGCCAAACCATGACACTCCACCATAAGAAATTCAGACCCAGATTCCCAACCTCATAAGATACCAACAAAAATCCATGACACACCAACATCAACAACCTCAAAACCCAAACCTTTGTGATACCTGTACAAGAATACCTAATAACCTGACTCCAAAAACTGATCAAAGTAGGAACATCTCAGAACCAGGTTATTCAGCCCATGACACTGCAATATACACCCCCCCTTACAATGAAGGTCCCAAACCCCTGTGTGCCGCCCCAGCTCCGAAAGCAGCGTCCACTGTGATATACTCGTAAGTGCATGACGAGTGTGGCACGTTGGTATATTTACGCTGACTTTTATATACTGCACCCTCACCAGGTTTAATCAGTCTTATATCAGTCAGGGAAAAAAAACAACATGGTGAATTTTGCCACATACTTTGTCTGCTTCGAAAGACTGTATGTAACTGGACAGTCCACTTCCTGTAGCGGTTTGTAAGTTCTATGTCACCATTATTCACGAATATCCTCCGACGTGAAGTGGCGAATATGTCTTGTGATCAGCTCCTTCAGCATTCAAATACACTTTCCAGAATAGATGAATAGTCCCAAACTGCTTTTTCTGGCAGTGAAGGATTTCATTTTCATTGTTAAGTGGATCTTCATTACAACACATCTTATTTTTGATTAAGGTCAGTGTTTGTTCACTATGAGTAATAAGCAAAAATTGAGCTGGTATCGAGTCCTTAACAAAGGAGGATCACAATACTGCTAATGTCTATAAGTGGTTGGGCGGTGGCGACCATCATCCACTCACTTGATGTAGTGCTGCCTACTTCTTCATCTTGATCATTTTCTGGATCCGTCCTCCTTTCTTCCTACTTCTCCCACCTTTCCTGTCACATTTTATTACTCTTCTTTCCTTTTCACGTGACTTTACATTGAGTGACAAGTCTAATGGTTTCCTATATGCCCGGAAACCATTTACAGCGCTGGGTGGTAACCATATAACCAACCCACACGTGTTCCTTACGTGTCAACAAGTGAGTTGGTGGAGGATTAGTACCCCTCCCCGACAAACAACTGACCCAAAGACAAACGACCACCCCTTACAGGATTATGGTGTCTGACTATAGATAAAGACAGGTAGACAGGTTAAAGAGTGTGAATGATGAACAGGTAACTGACCTTACAGAAGGGATAAATCCCATGAATTGCTATCACTGAAACATTTAAGATAAATCCCTTGAAGTGCAATCTCCGAATTATAAGGAAAAATCCCGTAGACTGCAATACCTGAGAGACTGCTACAACCCAGTGGATTGTTGTGGTCGTGAGGACACATGCATAATCATCCGGCGGTAGGTGCAGGCTAAGAGAACTTGGGGCCTAAAGTTAACTCTGCTTAGAGGCCTATTCTAATTATGTACATATATTCATACATATACACAGACGTTCATCCATCTGTTCACATATACACATACCTACCTACACACTAAAATTAATAAACTATTATCATAAGTCACAATGTCAAAATACAAAGAAAGTGTTGCCGTTATATTTTCTACACATCTGAGGCAAATAAAGAGTATATCGAGCCAAATAAAGAGAATATTACTTACGTTGCATAGTTTTCAGTTATATAAATGGATTAGTTTCTGTGAAACATGGTGACTGAGCTCTATAGAATTTTGCAAATATTCTTCAAATTTGGTTTGTAGGCAGCTTTTACCATATTTTGTGTTTGTATGCATTAGTGTATTTTGGCGGGTGATTAGCACTCAGCCCAAGAATGCTCTTGTTTTATTTATGCAAATGATGAATCTTTGCTGGTGAAGTATTAGGTGGATATTAACTACGGTCTGTATGGTACTGTGCATCGCTGGCTTACTGGGTTGGGCGTTTGGCTTAGTTTGTGCCCACTGATTTAAGAAAAGTTGTACTAATTATATATGAATTCTTACAGCGATACGGAACATGAAACAGAGCTCACAGTCTGCAGGAGGATGTGTTGGAATAGGTAATATTTCTCTTCATCTTTGACCCAAATGGCACAACTTATGATGGCTGCTGCAAAGAGTGGAGGAATTAGTGTGGTGCTATTGAATACATTAATATCGTTTTCGTTAATCACTCCCTCTGGCTTTTATGCAGTCGCAAAAAGAGGTCCCCCCAGTGCTATTGGTGATGAATATGTTGATGAAGATGATGATGATGATGATGATCATGATGATGATGGTGTGTGTGTGTGTGTGTGTGTGTGTGTGTGTGTGTGTGTGTGTGTGTGTGTGTTTGGGGGGGAGGCGGTAATTAGGCTCTTTCCCTTTACTGACCTCATCAGCCGCCGACAAGGATCCTACAGCACTCTTGGTAGGGCAGCTACGATGATCACCTTGGAGCTAACAGCCGTATTCTTAAAAATAATCCCTTCCCTAAACTCTCCCTTCCCGTCGAAGGACTTTTGATTTACATCGGTACCCGAAAAAATTCCCTTGGGAGGGAAGGGAAAATGTTCAGGTTGGTAGCCCTGTTAATCTAAAACGACCCATCCTGCTAATATCTGGTATGATGGAGCGTTAGATTTGTAAACTAATACATCAAAACAAGCATGGATAATGAAAGCACAACATATTTAAGATGTTGGAGGACGCCACCACATACATACTTTTGGTTTGTATTCAGTAATGTCAGGGGAAAATGAGAGTTTATCCTGGCGAGGTCGCCAGATGCCAGGGGAAAATGAGATTTTTCCTCTGGCGTGTCGCCAGATGTCAGGGGAAATTTAAGTATTCCCAAGAACTTTGAAATATTGTATAATTGGTATACAATGTATAGCTAAGTGTGCTATGTCAATTCTCTAGGGTCGAGAATTACAAACTTCCTTAACGGCACGCAGCAGAGCTGCAATATTGAGCTGCAATATTGTACCGTTGGCCTACGAGAAAGTTTCTTCTCCCCCCCCAACAATCAAAAAAAAATTATAATAATAATAATAACAGGCTCTTGGCTGAGCCAACTCCTAGCTAGCACAGCGGATTTAAAAGTGATGTTAAAGCTGGCCTAAGTACCGGCCGTGATTTAATTCAAAAGTTGTGCTAACGCAGAGTAGCAAACTGTATTAAATAATAGAGTGGAATAATCAAACACAGTTAACAACTTTAACAAAGCTCAAGAAAAGAACTGTGAATTTATTAATTACAAAGAAATGAATTTACGTTACATGAAATTCAAATCAAATAAAGGAATGCACTCGCTCAAACACTCAGATAACGGCTAAATATTTCAAAAAGCTTAGCCTAGGAAAAAACAGAAAATACTGATCGGTATGGATGAAACAGAGCTGCTGTGACGATCACCAAAGTGGGTGGGGCTGCAGGAGACACGCCAATACAAGCTGAAATCTGAAAAACGCTAGAAAAGCACAGAGCCTTTGAGAGGCGTCCCGCATCGCGCCGCGTCTACAAGCAAACTGAGCTCCCATTCAAATCGGCGGCGCGACGAGCGTGGGAGATGCGCGCGCCGGCGTGTAACGGCTAACGCGCCAATAGACAATTGAAATTTACGGGACGATGTCACGACTCACTCAACACAACGTTACAATGTAGAAAATTCGTGACAAGTAATAAATGCCATTCTGGCCAACACCGCAGCGGTGTTCACTCCTCAAGATAATATCTTGGTAATAAATTATATTTGAGGAATAATATTATCTTTAATGTTGTTAACCGTAAATGTAAGACTCTCGTTAACGTCCGTCTCCTGTACTCGCATGGCGGCGCTCACTTGTTTTTTTTCCAGCTGGATGACATGAGCCGAACCAACCGTGTGACCTTGATGGCAGATTTTCCTTTTCCGGGCAAATTAACAAACAAAATATTTCTAGAAAAAAATCCTCTTGTGACCCTGTCCACAATGTGTAAGATTTGTCAGTGTCAGTCATATAAGTCTGCATGAATATCGGAGGCAGTACGTCGTCTGCTCGGTTTATGTCTGGCTGAACATATCTGCCGACATGGGTAACACTTTTAAAGAGATACAAATAGCACTTAAAGAATCAGTATATCGTTGTAAATCGTACTAATAAAATTGTACAATACCCTTCATCGATATTATAAATATATTAAGACAATAAGCTAAAAACAGAAAATAAAAAAAATGCACAAAAACGGCGAAGGGATTTTTGAAGAGACGGTCAAATAATTATGTGAAGTTCCAATAATTCTGTCTGTTCGAAGGGAAGACCTTGTCCAAAGCAGCTCAGAAAGAGAAAGCTTTTTTTTAAGAATACCAGTTCAGCGAAGGATGACCTTCCCATGTATCTAAAAGGGAAGAAGTTTAAAATACGGGAGTAAACCTCCTCATATTTCTCTAAACTTCGCCGTGGGGAAGGACCTTGGTCCAGCCCTGCTGAGGAGCTTTCTACCAGAAGGACGGTGCCGGATATCTACACGGTGTATGTACTGCACTGTACCTGTTAGACAGCCCTACAGAAACAGCTTCTCACATTTAGCCGAAGGGTCTGCTTGGCCAGATAGACTGGGGTTAAGAAACAACAACAACAACAACAGCAACTGTGAATATAATCTCTTCCTTTCATCTGAATTCTTTCTTGTACGAGTATCAGCCTGCAACACTTCCTTGATGCTTACATCTTGACTAGACATAACTCATCCATAATACACACAGGTCTAGTATTCTTCGCCAAATTCGCCCTGCATGCACCACAAAGATTCCAGATCCATTGTTTCCCTGTTCAATAGCCCAGACTTCATCACTACCATTATTGTGTTTATTTCTTAGGTTGTATGATTCTCACTTTCGCCTTGCATCACCAGTTATACTAGCAACATAAGTCCGTCTCCGTCATTGGACTGGTGGAAGCGCAGAAAATACCACCTTATAAACCTACTGATGTAACCAGAGGCACAAACAGTTTGTTTACCAGGTTGTCCAGAAGCACCAGACCGACATGCACATTCTCCTCCAATTTGCTCTTGGCCAATGGAAGGTGACGAAAACCGGTGACGTCACTTCCCTAAGCTCCAACCACAATTCTAACCAACCAATGAGATGTGCCGGTACCCATGACGTCATGTCCCTTGGTTCCTCTCACTCTATGGTTAGAAAATGGGAGGTGGTAAAACTCTTAACATCATTCCCTTAAGCTCTGGCCACCTGAGTGGTTGGCTTCGCTAAACGCAAAATTATGGGCCCAGTAGGCCAGGGTTTGGTCCTGGTGCGGGCAGCTGGCGTCACTCGACTCATATGGGTTGTTAGGTAAAATTGGTATCTATGGTAACACTTTGTACCCATGGATAAAGAGTGAATAACCCGCCAGTCAAAGGGTTACGGAGATGAGCATCACAGCTAAGCTCCTCATGGTGTGTGAGTCCTCCTTCACCTTACCTTCCACTGTTCTCCAAAACAGGTTCTCAATCCTGGCGTCCCCCATCTCACAAACTTCCCCACTCAGCCACTCTCCACCTCCATAACTTTCACCCTTCTGCCCCACTTGGCCTCTCTCAAGTCACCTGCTCTCTCACTCGACGTCTGGTAAGGGACGTTTGACTCCTGAATCAGTTTGAGAGAGAGAGAGAGAGAGAGAGAGAGAGAGAGAGAGAGAGAGAGAGAGAGAGAGAACAAGTGATGGCACATAAAATATAAAAACTGCGCAATGTAATCCAGTCCGACACACACACATACCCTCACCAACAAGCCTTCATGTGCCAACACGCGCCCACCTGCCTCACCTGTGTTGCTCTCCACATAAAGTTTCATGGCGACTGCACAGGCTTATCTGGAATTTCCACCAGCTTACTTTCAATCCCCAGCCCCGGATGATAAGCAAACAATAATACAAGGCCACATATTTCTTCTACTTAACTGTTGGAATATAGTTTATGCGTATAACTGGAATATTCGATTATGTGTGACCAACAATTACATACAGTTTTTTTGCATGTTATACCCCAAAAAAGAAAGCAAATGTTTTATATTCACATGCATATCTTGAATATTTATTTTTCCTTCCTTTGTGCATAATAATCTTCGTCACACGCCGGTTGTGTCTGCCGACTTTGCAGGTAGCAGGTACTCCGAGCTTTATATTTTTGAAAGTACTACAAAGGAGTATGTGCCATTAAGGAAAATATGAAAAGGTTAATTAAAAAGAAAAAAAGAAAACACCGTTCAGTAAGAATGACGAGAAGAGGGTGCTGAACACATTAAAAAATTAGTGGTGGGGAGTGAGGGAATGTGGCGTCCAAGAATGTAACAATGGTACAAATGAAGAATGCTGTACAGAGATTGGAAAATGGGAACGTTTAGTGTTCATCAGCTATATGCAGAAAGGATAATAGACAATGAAGGAAGTGAACTGGACTTTTTATGTGAAAGACACCAGAAGGCCTGGATGAGTGAATTTTTTACCAGTGGAGTGGAAGAAGGCTGTGTTGTATCTTGGTGGATGAGTAAAATTGGTCGAAGTATGTGATAAAGCTGTATACATCTGGTGAATGTTGTAAGAAATGTGTATGGAAGAGTAATAAAGAAGTTGTGAGGGGACGTATGAGAATATTATATGAGTGGTATACAGAGGCGTTTAAAGAGTGGTATATGTGGGTGAAATATAAGCAGTAGGTCAATGAATGGTGGCAGCAAGTACAACGAGTGATAGGGTATCTAGATAAAATGCATTGCAAGGTAAACAGGGATGGTAAATGCAATTTGTTTCTGGCATATGGCGTGGATTGGAGAGTACTGGAAGGTATATAGAGCTTCTGTGATGACAGTGAAGTTAAGCTTTTTGCCTTACGTTCTTTCACACAAAGATTCTTTCACATTCATTCACGATATCATGTCATCAGTTCGGTTTCAGGCCGTACGAGAAAGCGAAGCAAGCCAGCGATGTTTACTCTCAGATAAGTTTGGAAATGAGCGGGATGACCCGACCCGACTCTCACGCTAAGCAGGAGCTAATAACTTTACTCCTGTGTAGTGTACAGTTGAAATTCTTCCTGTATGTGATACATTCATTCAGTAAATTTTGTTATCAACTTAAAACTCACCCATAAAGGCGTCGGAACCCATTGGAATCTCGAGTTTTCCAAGAGAGTGTTCGGCTCCAATCGCTGAAGGCCTCAGTTACGAAATCAAATTGAAAAAGATTTTCCATCGTAACACTGTTTTTTGGCATCAACTTTAGTATATCAGAGAGAAATTGTGATAACATGACTCGCTCGCTCGTCACGCGCTCACAGAACGCACTTTACTGGTTAATCTGACATTTGTGACGAAACAATGATTGTGTCGTGAAAAAAATTTTAGGAACTCAAAGACTTTTAGAAATGGGATGCCAATGAAAGAAAAAATGCGATGAGAAAAAGACTCGTAATATTGATCTGAGAAATGTACTTTAACCACGAAAGACAGCAAAAATAATTAAATAAATAAATAAATAAATAAATAAACGGGTTCTGTGAACTTCGCTTTCTTCATCATCATCAGTCATCGTCGTCATTGTCATAAGCCATTACCCATCAGATCGTCATCACTGTCATCATCCATCACATTGTCATCATCATCATTATCATCATCATCATCATTAATCATCTTCATCATTATTAATTATCGCTATTATTATGATTACTATTGTTATCATTCTTATTGTTTGTTTTTATTATTATTATTATTATTAATAATATTATTATTATTATCATCATCACTATTATTATTATTATTATTATCAACATCATCACTATTATTATTATTATTTTTAATATTATTACAATATCGTCAGACACTTTGCTGGATACCTGTACTGAAGGGGCTAATCTAGAAAAAGACGAAATAAAAGTCTCTCGCAGAGAAGTAGGGAAAAAATGATGGTAAAACCCATACAAAAAACAATGTATGAATGATTTGAAGAGAGAGACAAGAAAAAAAAAACATTTATCAGATCAGTAAAGATAACCGACAAATGATACACGGTTACAGAAAAAAGGACAGAATGCTTTAATGATAATAATAATAACAATCATTAAAAATAATGTTTTTTAATAATAATAAAAATAAAAATAACAATAATAATGATAATAATTAATGATGATGACGATGATAATAATGATAGTGAAAAGAAGAGAAAAGGATTATGATGATGAGGAGGAGGAGGAGGAGGAAGGAGGAGGAGGAGGAGGAGGAGCAGGGGAATGAGGAAGAGAGGAAGAAGAAGGAGAAGGGCAATAATACTAATAGAAACCATAATGATCTTAAAAATAAGAAGACGAATAGGAATGAAGGAGGGAGGAGGAGGAGGAGAAGTAGGAGGACGAGGACGAGATGGAGAAGGAAAAGAAGGAGAAGAAGAAGAAGATGGTGGTGATGTTGGTCCTGGAGGTGATCCAGAGAAGAGCTCCACAAAATATCCCTCAGCGCAATAAATCAGGTTAAAGAGTCAGCCCCGCCCGGCCCACTACCGCCCTCACTAATGATTGTGGCCAAGTGAGGGATGGCCCTGGGGTTTACTGAGAGGGTGTGCCGCAGCCAGTTAAGGTGGCGTGAAGGGATATTGTCTGAGTATACGTCCCTCATGACCTAAACGGCTTCATGAGGGTACCAGTTCTAGATGTTCCTTTACTAAGGCTCAGTTTTCCTTTAGGCGGGATAGTACCCCACTGCTTAGAGCTTATGTTTTCCTTTTCCTCCTCACTCATTTGAGGTCCTCTTGTTAAGTTCCGTGCTGTGCATTACTTTTCATGAATGTTTTCTGCACTTTGGTCATCCATTAATTCTGTAACTGCATTTAATATACCGTATCTTATATGCTTTATGGCTTGTTTTCCAAATGTTTGTTTTAACATACCTTCTGCCGGGTAAACTTCTTTTCTCAATACGCTTCAATGAGACTTCATTTTTTTTCTTACATTTAGTATACAGCTTAGCCTCTGGGGGAGGCGGTGGCTCGATCGGTAAAGAGGTGGCTTGCAGTCCCGACGGACCCAGGTTTGAATCCTCACTGGGGCAGGGAACAGTTTAAGGATTCGAATTTCATTAAATCAGGCTTTACTGATCTACCAGAAGACCCGCCGACATGTCGTAAAAATACCCCGGCTAATACCAATACTCCAGTCCTGTATGAGACAGCCCTAGCATGTATTCAATATGGACGGTGGGTGTTAGCGCCGAAGTGGTGACATGTAGAGGTGTATGGTATGTAGGAGGACTGCTGGGCCTTGATAGCAGGCTGTGAAGGCCTATGCCCAGAGTCGGACACATCAAAAAAAAAAAAAAAATGTGCTCACTTTCCCAAATTCTAAGTTTGAAATTTGCCATAAACTTCTGTCTGCATTACTTCCACATGTCAAACACTGAATACATGTTCTTTGATAAGGTGCTTTGACGACATACATGGCTGATTAATTATTTGAGGTTACTTTTAATCGGAGGCTGATTAATTATTAATTATTTGAGAGTTACGCTGCCAAGACCTTCTTTGCAAAGCGCTGTAGCACCGCTTTATATAAACCTGCAATAGTATTCTACTTATGGTGAATGTCAGGATTATAGATGTCAATAAGTTTATAAACATGACCGACTGGGTGGCACTGGTTACTCAGTTTTTAATTTCTTCTTAGTCTGTTTGTTTTCTATGTTTGCAGAAAAATATTAATCACCCATTTTGCAGTCGAACACATCCCTTTCTTTCTCCTGTGTGTCTTAGACTATGATATGTGAACATGCGTTATTTTAACAGCTATCACAGTGAATGAAACTGCGGTTAATATTTTAAGGTCCAGTACGGATTGGTTATGTTCTTATGAGACGGACCAGATATAAATTGCTGCTTTTTCCCCAGTTCATGTTTACAAACATTATTATATATAATCTACCACTGATTAACAAACAGACAATGATGCAGTACCTCTACCGATTAGCTGTGAGTTAGCTAATATATATATACTGTATATATTTTTTTTGTGTATATGTATTTTCATACAACTTGTTTAATCTCTTCATAATCGTAACATAATTTGTATTCTACATTCAGCAGACA
>JAGKTI010018713.1:0-15369 GCA_018397915.1 Birgus latro | reverse complement strand
ACACACACACACACACACACACACACACACACACACACACACACACACACACACCATCTGCGTCCATGCAGAGGTCGCTGATAAGACCAGTATTGGATCATGCAACGTGGATAGAATCAGTTCATTCGACGAGCTAGTCTCACGTTGCTAGTCTGGCTGGTCGACTTGTTTTTGAGCTGTTCCTAAAGGTGTTGATAACAATGACCAGTAGACGTTCTTGCATGCTGCCAGCTGATACATTTTGTTATGCATGTGGAGAATATACTGGACCGAAGATGATCAGATGATCAGACACAAAATCCTCCTTGATACCAAATTTGTTCATGTATACAAAGCATATTTTGGCCTGGCAATGGGCGATCAAGATAAGGATTGGACTCCGCACTACACTTCTGGTAGCTGTCGCACTGCACTTGAAGTTTGGCTACGAGGAGCAAGAAAGATAATGCCTTTCGCAGTTCCGAGAGTGTGGCAAGAGCCTTCGAATCACCACGACAATTGTTATTTTTGCATGGTTGATATAAGTAGTGCGAAGAGCATAAAGGGTAGAAAGAACATTGTATATCCAAATTTGCCTTGCTCGACCTCTGCGGTGCCTCACAACGATGAGCTGGCGATTCCTGTCCCTCCTGCGGACACAGAAGTTGTCTCTGACCATGAGGTCATCGTCAATGACGGAGGGGAAAGTGATGATGAATCGTATGTTGGAGAATGTTCCAGAGACACTCTGCACTTTCCCAATCAACAAGAACTGGATGACTTGGTCCGAGATTTAGGACTCACCAAGTCCAATGCTGAGCTGCTGGCATCACGTCTAAGTGAATGGAACTCGTTGGATCCCATTGCAAGTTGAGTTATAGGAATTGCCATGGCAAGTTTGCATACTTCTTCAGATATTGTGAAGAAACCTCGTTGTGTTGTTGTTTTGATACTGAGGGTTTGTTCCAAGCAGTGGGAGTGGATTACAAGGCCTCAGAATGGCGACTCTTCATAGACAGTTCCGTAAAGAGCCTAAAGGTTGTACTTTTGCATAACAGCGACGAACTCCCATCGATTCCAGTTGCACATTCTGTGAAATTGAAAGATGGCTATGAGAATGTGAAAATTTGTCTGGCAAAGATCAACTACTCAGATCACACTGGGGAGGTTTGTGGGGATTTCAAAAAAGATTTCATTCCTACTTGGAATGCAAGGTGGCTATACGAAGTACTCATGTCTTTTATGCTCGTGGGACAGCCGGAGCGATGCAGAACAATTCGTGAGAAAAGACTGGCCTCTCAGACAGTCTTACACTAGGCTCGTGCAACGTTCTGAGAGCTGATCTCCAGGGAGAGGGTATTACTACTGCCACTTGGCATAAAACTTGGTCTTGTGAAACAATTCGTGAAAGCCATCGATAAGGATGGCAGTGTCTCTGCATATCCAATCAATGTTTCCCAAGTTGAGCGTGACGGCTGGCATATTCACCAGGCCGCAAGTTCGAAGAATGCTTGCAAGTTGTGAACTCCAGGATGAAATGACCGATGATGAGGAGCATGCTTCAAATGCTTTCATAGGGGTACTGGAAGGTTTTCTTGGTAACCGGAGGAGACCAGATTCCGCATAGCTGGTCGATGACCTGATTGGTGCATTCCACCAGCTTGGATGCAGAATATCAATCAAATTGCACCTGGCCGCAAGTTTGAAGAATGCTAGCATGTCGTGAACTCCAGGGTAAAATGACCGATGATGGAGCGCGCACTTCAAATGCTTTCAGAGGGTTTGTGGAAGGTTTTCTTGGCAACCAGACGAGACCACATTCCGCACAGCTCGGCGATTACATGTTCGGCACATTCCACCAGCTTGGATGCACAATGTCAGTCAAATTGCACTATCTGCATTCCCACCTTGATTTCTTCAAAAAGGAACTCTTCAAAAACATACTGGGTGCAGTCAGCGGGGAGCATGGCGAACGGTTCCACCAGGACATTCTGTTGATGGAACCCAGATATCAGGGCAGGTGGAACGAGGCAATGATTGGCGATTTCATTCGGGGATTGTTGCACGATTGTCATCACAGCTACAGAAGAAAGTGAACATCAAAAATGCATTTCTAGATACTGTGTGCCCTGCATTCCTTGTGATATTACTGTTTGCTCCTTTTCTAGTTATATTCCTAATATACACCCGGAAATATATAAATTCTTTGACATTCTCAATATTTTCGAAGTGGTTACAAGTTGCAGTTCCTGTCGTTGTATGATACACAATTCCAGTAACTCTAGATTTACATAAAAACAAATAGCGTATTCGGAATCTACCCATCAACATTGATCAGAAATAGCGTAAAAATCAACATAAGCGAAAAACTGGTTTAAGTTCATTACACTGTTATTTTTTAAGAAATATGAAGAGGGTCATTTTGATTCTGAAGTATTATTTTCTAGTTTAGGAAAATAAAATATCTTGGAATTCATCAACTTATGTTGTTAGCCAATCCAACTCAAATAATTTTGAGAATGTGCCGAATAATATATGTAGCCGAACCATCCCACCCTTCTGTCCGAACCATCACCACTGGTAAGGATGGTTCGGACGTTTTAGAAAATTGTTTTCTTAACTAGCTTAAAACTGAAGAGAGCTAAGAGTTTGATTTATCAGGCTGAAGAACCGAATGATGAGGCAACATTTTAACATGAACACGATCTCACCACTGCTTAAACCTTAATTTAAAAAAAAAAAAAAAAGTGTCCGAACCATCACCCCCTCCCTCTACCTATGCATAGTTTGAATAATTTGGCTAGAACAGAAGCAAGTTCTGGAAAGCACTTTTTCAAAACAATTGGAGGAATTCCATCTTGGCCTGGATCTTTGTTGACTGATAAATTGTCTGGGATGGATTTTACTTATTTAGTCTGTATATTAGGTGGAGCAATTTTGGGAGAGTCAAGTTCTAGCAGTGCTGCCAGATACAGGGAAATTTCCCTGTTTTAGGGAAATTCATGTCTCTACAGGGAAACAGGGAAGAAAATTCAAAATATACCAAAATCTAGGGAAATTTGAAAGATACTGGACGGACGAGAACGATACGGCTGTGATGCCACGAACCACACTTCTTTTAATTCAGATAATAGACAAAATTGTCTTTGTGTGTGTGTGTGTGTGTGTGTGTGTGTCAAGACCAGTACATGCATTTCTGCTTAAATTCTCTAAAGTAAGAGAAAGAGAGAGGGTGGGATGGGGGTTGTGGTAACTGGCAACACAACCGTATCGTTCTCGTCCGTCCAGTACGTGTCCTCCCCATGCATACCGTGATTCCAAATTTTTATTCAGTCCTGAATAAAGCCTGGTGGCGTTTGGAAGTCTCCCACCTATTTCAGTTACTGTTGTAACTAATAGTCATGTCTATTCCTCCAGCAAAGCGTAAAAGACAGCCTTACACCCAGAAATACACTGAAAAATGGGAAAATGACCCCAAATTTAAAAGCTGGCTGACAAGAAGTAGTAAATGCCCTCTGTATTTCCACTGCAATTTCTGTAATTCTGATGGAAAAGCTGGCAAATCTGAAATAGAGAAACATGCTGCAAGGGCCAAGCATAAGAAGATTGTGGAGAGTGCTAAACGTACAGTTATTGTACTTGATATGCCAAGTGTCAGTGGAGAAAGACATGCAGAAAGAAAAGTGAAAGAATCTGAAATACGATTAGCTGCAGTCGTAAGTGAACTTAACCTTCCATTTTCGGTTGCTGATAAACTTGTTCCAGCTATTCAAGCAATATTCCCAGAATCAGATGTGGCAAAGAAACTCAAGTGTGGTAAAACGAAATGTGCAGCTATTGTGAAAAATGTCCTCTGTCAAAAGAAGAAAAATGACTTAATCAGTCTTCTTAGAGAAAATTGTTTCTCACTGATAGATGAGTCAACAGACCGGGGCTGCATGAAACATCTTGCCCTTGTTGCACGAGTTACCACCCGAGAAGGTATCAAGGATTCATTCTTATCACTTGTGCCGTTAGAAAATGCCACCGCTGAAATCCTGTATGGAAGTGTTCAGTCTGTGTTTGATAATGCAAATGTCCCCTACAAACAAAACATGATAGGGTTTGCTGCAGATGGGGCTAGTGTAATAATGGGAGTTCGCCATTCACTCTCATCAGTGTTAAAGAATGACATACCTAATCTTTTCATAATGAAATGCATATGTCATTCTTTTCATCTGTGTGCTTCATATGCATGCAAAAAATTGCCAAGATGGGTTGAAGATATGACCCGTGACATTTATAACTACTTCTTGTCACCAAAGCAGACAGCAGCCTATAAAGACTTCCAGGAGTTTGCCAATGTGAAACCCCACAAACTTTTGCATCTCTGTCAGACAAGATGGTTATCCCTGCATAGTGCTGTAAAACGGTTGCTTGAACAGCTTCCAGCACTGAAGCTATTTTTCACTCAAGCAGCCTTGGAAGATAGACTCCTGTCAGCTGAATCTATTCTTCAGAAACTTCATGACCCATTTTCTAAGCTTTACTTAGAATTTCTTGATTATGTTTTACCCATATTTAGTGACCTGAACAAAGAGATGCAGACTGAGAATCCAAAGATTTATACATTGCACAGCAGAGTCTCTGCAGTCTTGCATACCATACTTGAGAGCTACATGAAACCACGCATCTTAGAATCCACACCATTATCAGTTGTCAGTGTGAGAGACCCAGACAATTTTCTTCCACTGGAAGAGGTTTATCTTGGAGGTCGAGTAACTGTATCACTCCAAGCATGCCAAAACCTGGACAAAAAGCTACTGGATGCTTTTAGATTAAGATGTCTGGACCTTTACATAGAAGGAGCCTCGTAAATTTTGCAGAGGTTTAATTTGAAGGACCCAGTACTCAAGTCTCAAAGCTTTAGACCTACAAAGTGTACTGATGAAAACTGTCCAATCTATTGCCCCCTTAGCGGCTCATTTCCCAAACTTAGTGCCTGAAAGTGACATAAATGAGATAGACAGTGAGTGGCGGTTACTCAGAAACACTGAACTGAATGTAGTACCTGATATAAGTGCTTACAATTTCTGGCAAAAAGTTTGACTTCAAAAAAGGGGATGATACACCATTGTTCCCACGTGTTGGAAATCTAATGAAAAAACTGCTGTGTTTGCCACATTCAAGTGCCAGTGTTGAAAGGCTATTTTCTCAAGTGAATCTAATGAAAACCAAAGTTAGAAATTCACTGAACACAGAAACATTAAATGGAATGCTTCATGCCAGGAAAACTTTTGAAACTTCATCTGCTTACAACTTTGAAATAACACCATTCCACTTGGAGCTTATGACAGCGGACATGTATGAAACTAGTGATTTGCAACAGAATAGCTGGCGTTTTAAGGTATGTAATAAACAATAAGAGCTTACCTTGATAAGATTATGGGAATGTATATATAACAACATAAAGGTAACAGGGAAATAAAGGGCTAAACAGGGAAATTTTGTATGTGAATCTAGGGAACTTTTGGTAGCTCGATCTGGCAGCACTGAGTTCTAGTACTGGGACATTCTAGCTGCATTCCTTGTAACGTAGAATTTCTAGCAAGTATACTGGCAAGGATATTCGCTTTACCAGTCAGATCATTTGTAATGTTACCATCTGAAGATTTTAGTGGGGGAATGGGTGATGACTTGTTAAATTCATTATTGAAAGAATTGAGAACTGACCAGAATATTCAATTGTGATTAGGACTGTTTAGTAGTTTGGATGCTTGATTGTGCAGAAAGTTTGACTTAGCAAGATTTATTACTGCTTTAGCATGGTTTCTTGCAATTTTAAACTGACTGAGTGATTCAGATGTTTTTTTTTAATTTTAACTAAGAGTTATATGCTAATGACTTTTGGGCCGTTGCTCTGGCACAACTGCTATCAAACCATTTTGGAGAGTCTGATCTTTTACTGAACTGTTGATCTGGTATGAACAATTCCATACTAGCTTGTATTAAGTAATTAATGTGGGACAGGGTACCAATGATGTAACTGTAGAAAAAATACTGTCATGGAATGTCAGCAAGATAAGTTCTGAATCCATCCCAGTCTGCCCTATCAAAGTGCTATCGGGTCACCCTGACAGGTTCAGAACAGGGAGGTTTGAGGGAATTGACTAATGAAGCTCTGATGAGATTGTGATCGGAGGGTCCAAATAGTGACAGTACTTCTATCCAGGACTGATCTGGATTATTTGTCAGGAATAGATCCAAGAGATTGGCATTATGGTCAGGATTATCTGGTACTCTGTTTGGTTGCTTTACCAACTGTGTGAGATTAAACGATTCTGGTAACAGCTCACATTCTTGACTGGTATCGTCAGTCCTGGCAGAATGCGATAACTTTTCTACATTACGTCCGTTAAAATCAACCAGAAAAGTATTTTCAGTGTTAAGGGTGAGGTTAAGGTTAGTCAAATGTGTGGATATGGGGTCAAATACACTGGGTTCTGAAAAAGCATTGGGGGAGCGGTAAACTACAGATATATTTGGTAATATTTAGATAGTTTATACAGTGAATATTCAAAATTAGTTGAAGTGATGTTCAAAACAGTGTCAGCTGCTAAATCAGATTTGATATAACAACGGGTGTCACTCTTGTAAGGGACGTTTGTGAGGAGTTGGTAACCAGGAAAAGAAAATGGAGATATATCAGTAGAGGGTGAGGTTTGGGATTCTGTGAGGAACAGGGTAAGAAGGGATACTGACTGAAGAAAAAAGTGAACTGAATTCAAATGGGTACTAAGACCATGGATTTTGGTGAAGTATAGGGCCGAATCTGTGCTTCTTTGCTGATGAGCATGAACTGTGTTTGCAATAGTCTCTGTTGGAACAGTCGCTTGATAATGATCGGGAGGACCCTGTGCCTCCAGCCCTACCCTGCCGGTGGTGGCAGTCCGAGATACCACAGGATTTGAAGATATTAATGCAGCGGCCATTGCTAAGAGGGAATGGAAATAGAAGGTGTGGTATCTATTGTGCATGTAGTGTGGTGTAGACAATTGAAGGCAGAGGTATTATGAGCAGTGGCGTTTCTAGCACGCAGAAAGTGGGGGGGGGGCCACCTTAGGGCCAAAGGAAATGTGGGGCGGCAAAACCAATATTGTGTGTTAGGAGGCATTTTTGGCATTATTCCACCAAGTTGATTTACAGAAGTGAAATGAAGGTGGCAGTTCGGCAATTCATACAGTAGCAATATATTTAGTGCGGCTTAATCCTACGATTATCATGTTGGCTGTCAACTTCGTCAACAAAACAGTCTATCTCAATTTCCCAAGCGAGTGCAGTTTCAGTCGACTTTAGCGCGATGTTGCTTGATCTTTCACTGGTCATAGAGTTTCTGAAAAACGTTTTCACTAATATCATTGTTGAAGATTCTTTCGCATGAGGTGCTGGTAACAGGAAGTTACAACTATCAACAATCAGTCTTATAAGGATATTATAAATGATAGGAACAGTGCGATCGATGTAGGTTGTTTAGGTTCTTTCATGAGTAATTTCTTCACCAGAGGTATCTCATGTTTTGAATCACTTTGACTGACTGAGTATGCAATTGCAAATGCCTTCAAGTCTTCTTCAAACAAGGATGTCTGCCCTTCATGACAGAGAACTGAAATATCACAGAAAATTGCACACGAATCTTTGGAAAAATGACTGTCTGATTTGCTAATCAAACGGTCTAGGACTACATAGATGCTGATGTGCACATGACTTGGGTCAGAAGATCTTTGTCCAGTTGTTTCCAGTGCGATGAATTAATCAAGCTGTCTTTTCTTGTCTGCTTTCGTGTCATTGTTGGTGAAATGCTACAATTCTTACTGAGTTCAACCTTCTCAGAGCAATACTTAATCAAGTTAGAGTTTCGTATATCAGTTAGATCTTCACGAAGCAACGAAATGAGCTGTGCTGCTTCTCCTAAGTCTGCTTGTTTGTCCTGTAGCTGCTGTGATACTTTATTAACTATTCCAAGAATTTACGAGAAAAAACTGCAATAAGTAAGCAAATTCTGCATCTATCTGCCCAAGCAAACCTCGAGCGGATACGGCTCGAGCTCCATTGTCATCTGCAGAGGTCTGCTTAGTCCTATTATGGGTTCCAGACGCAGCAGAGCATTTTCACACGAGGTGGTCCTACACCACCACCGTGTATCACTGATGCTGCAGTTCTTGCACTTGTTCTTCAGGAAACATTTCTAACTGTATAGAAAGGAATTTCTCTTTGAACTACAGTGTTACTAGCAAAAATATAGAGTTCTTCAAGCAGACTGAAGAACAAGTGCAACATTGATCAGAACCAAATTGAGCCTGTCTCCATAACAGTGTACATAATAGGAAAAAGGAGCTTTGTCACGAATGCGTTTCTGAACACCACTGATTCCTCCACTCATGACTGATTCTCCATCACATTCTAAGCCAAAAAGTGAAGATTTGTAATCCAAACCCAGTTTTTCCAAAGTTATCAAAATTATGTTCGTGACAGATGCAGCATAAAAAAAAAAAAGTGAGTGGAGGAAATAAAGCACACCTGAATACAGTGTGACACTGTCATAAAATCTGACAACTAATGCCAACTCCTCTGATCTACTAATATATTTGGCTTCACCAGCTTGAACAGAAAAGTAACGACATGCTTTCACACTTTCTGCAGTTTCATCTCTCACCATAGATGCAAGTGTGTCAGTCATCTCATGCTGTATTGCGGAGCTAGAGCACTTCTCATTCTCTGGACCACTTTTGACACGATCAGCTATAACGGGATCGTGTGTGGCAGTGAATCTAGAACCTACGGACATTTCCTGGATTCAGTTCATCATCACCTTTTCTGTGTCCTCTCTGGGCAACAGGATTATTTCACCAACACTCCTTATGAAATGACGATTTTCACGAACTTTCTCCTGGTAGGCCTCACTTATTGAGCAATGGATGTTATCTCAGCTTTATTGCGCTGGTAGTCAGCCCATGCAATACAGGATGATTTGTGGCATGAGTTCAGGTGATTTTCAACGGCACCATCTTTTCCATGTGCTTTTTTCCATCGTTGAAAGCCACTCTTTACGAATGCTTCATCTGCACTGCCATAAGCTGGTGGTGCAAAGTGCCTGCATGCTAAATGGAACATAGCATCGCATTCTCGAGAATATTCAGCCCATTCATATTTGTCAAACCAAGCACCCACGAATGATCGAGCATGGGACTTTCCTTCACTTCGCTTAGGATATTCCTTTAGATGTGACTGAACAGGATTACCAGCTGCAGATTCAGAGATGTCTGTTGGTGTAGTATCTTGCTACTTCTTTTTCTGTTTCTAAGATAGCTGTACACTTACAGTAATAGCTGTAGTAGTTTCAGCACCAGAATCCCCCTTTAAACTTCTTTGCAGAAGGTTCTTCAGGTTCCCTGTTTTCTCTTGCACTGCGTTTTTAATAAAAAATTTATCCATATCTGATTTTAGTACAATTCAATCGTTATCTGTAACAATATATATCTTAAAATCATATTCAAGATATACGAGTGGGTTGCAAAAAGCTTGTGAAAATGTTTGCCAAGTGTATAGAAAATCAGTTGAACATAGCCTAGATACACAACATAACAGCAGACATTCATCGTTAAAACAAATCACAAAACTCTCACAGAAATTACACATAAAATGTAGAATGGTCAGTGGTGTTGCCATACTCCCAGAATGCCCTCTGTGCCTTTTGCCAGATGCTTTTTTTTTTTTTTTTTTTTTACATATGAATCTGATTAAACGTGAACTTCAGAGACTGAGTCAAATAACAAATGACTCGAAATCCACTTAGAACAACAAAGGTATCCTGCATCATGTCCATGGAGAAAATATAATCATATATCCAATACAGTATTAACTTAGACATACCTGCTATTCATTCCATTTGAACTTCAAAACTTGTTTACAAAAAATGGGATCATGGGAGAAGAATATGTTCTGAGGCATTTGAGAATGGAAAACAAATAATATTTATAAATGAAATTCTATATTCATTATTCAGAGCAATTTATAAATAAAATATTTTAGAAGAACAGTCAAACTGTCTTATCAGATATAAGTAATGCAGGGTCAGTTGCATTTACATATTCAATAAATAAAATATGTTTCAAAGAAAACCTTAAGTATAAGGGGTTAGTATTTGAATCTGGAATTCGGATATGCGAACAAAAAGTGGGGGGGCCAACCCAGGGGCCAACCCAAAATCTGGGGTGGCCATGGCCCCCCCTGGCCCCCCCGTAGAATCTCCACTGATTATGAGAGTATGCTGGCCTATTCTCTGTGTAAGTGAAAGCACTGAAAATGTTCAGCAGAGGGAGATGGTCAGGACCAGGACCTGATGGCTGGTGTAACGAGAGCTCCAGCTCTCCCTGTCACCAGCTTCTCGTCTATCTCGGAAGTACCACCCTATTCGACTGGTGCTACAGTCTACTCCCTGCAAAATTTTACGTAAATTATATGCCACCATAGTAAAAATATTGGTTATACCTTTTATTTATGTGAAATATCAAATGTTTACATGTATGCATAATGGAATTCAGGCAGTGTTACAGTAACTTACAAGGACATGAAGCAGGGAAACACCCAGTAACAATTGCTAAATTCAAGAAGGCTCTCGCCACTTACTGGTGTGACAATATTAGTGAGTTATATATCAGAATTTAGGGGAAAACAGATGTGGAAAATGTATGAGAACCTGGGAACATAAGTCCCAGATTTTTTTGGGGGGGAGGAGGGGGGAGGGGGGGAAAATACTTGCTGAAAGTTTCACAGAAGTATTAAAGGCTTAATAGTTAATGGGTAAAATCTTGTGAATTGAAATATCATAGAACTATAAGTACCCAGATGACCTTGGAAATGCTGAACCTCTGAGATGGATAGGTTCATAGATTGTTAGGGTAGGTATTTCACCAGAAAATACACTACTGTGACCGAACATTCCTTTCTGGAGGAAACACATTTGTAACATATTCACCATACTCTAATTGTGTTTGCATAATGTGTTCACAGTGCCATTCCAACAAAAAATTGCAAGAACAAACGAAAGTGAGGAGGCAAAGGTTATCTTGACCTTTCCCTTACGTGGCTCAGTACATGAGAATCTGATTACTGTATGCCGATTACCATAGTGAAATACAGTAGAAGTTAATGCATTGTGGTACTGTCAAACGTTATATTATAAACTTGGCTGTTATTCACATTGACTAGTTTGTTTATATTAAATCTAAACTCAGTGTGCAAATATTGCATGTCTTTTTTTTATGTGACAAACTCTGGGCAAAGGCGTCACAGCCCGTTATCAAGGCCCAGTAGTCCTACTACATCCATACACCTCCACATGTCACCAAATCGGCACAAACACCCACCGTCCGTACTGAATACATGCTAGGGCTGTCTCGTACAGGACTGGTGTATTGGTATTAGCGGGGGTATTTTTACAACATGTCGGCGGGTCGTCTCGTAAATCAGTAAAGTCTGCTTTAAAGATATTCAAATCCTTAAACTGTTCCCTGCCTCACTAGGGACTCGAATCTGAGTCCATTAGGACTACAGGCCAACTCTACCAATTCAGGTACCACCTCCCCCATGCATCAGTCTGAGCAGTGCAGGGTTATTTGACGTTTGTATTTATTTTGTAGTACAAAGTGTACAGTGTATGCTTAACCGATGAAAAGTTATTTTCTGTTGTATGATGCCAATTGTTTGCTTATTAGTGCAACACTGTGGCATTTCAGAGAAGTTAAAGATGGTACAATTGTAGAGTAGACCGTAGCAGATGACATACCCTCCACCTTTCCAACATGGTGGCCAAGCTAACGCATGGTTTACCTGCCCATACGGCACCCATGTTTATATCTCTATACTTGCCAAGTGCAGGCTGAAGTTGATGGTTCACCTCTTGTCCAGTCACCACATGAGGATGATGCTGCAGGGATCTTTGGTGCTTCAGTTTTGCCGCATAGGATATCATCCTCACAGGGTTCTGGTCCTGTGGACTCTACTTCTTTTGGGATTCTAGGGGTGGCCATCCTATTTCACCCGGGGCAGACTGATGTCCATCTTCCAAGTAACCTGTTCCTCCGCCTTAGGGGAGGAGTTTTGTAAAATTTCTTCTTCCACGTTCTCATGTTTGTCTTCACATGTTTGGCACAAGGTGCAGCTTACTGGTGGTAGGCAGCCATTTCGTAAGGGTCTTCCTTAGCATCAGTCTAAACCTGCTTGCTTGTCAGAAGCTGTACTGTAAAGCACCTAATCCTGATCCTCCCTCCACTATGGGTTCCATCATTCAGTGGAATTGTCGGGGTTTACATGCCAGGTGGGAGGAAATGTCATCTTGTTGCACAGTTTTCTTCTGTATGCATGTGCATCCAGGAGACCATGGTTGGTGATGCTGTTCCATTCGATCCTTCTGGTTACCATGCATTTTATTCTGATCCTGTCCGAGGCCAAGGTCATCAGGGAAGTGCTACTTCCCTTCACCACGATGTTCTGTGACATTCTGTAGGTAATGCTGGTGGTAAAATGGTCTCACTTCCCTCTCATGTGTCCCTCTCTCTGTTAGAACATGCTTCTACTCATGAAGGCTCTGTCCGAGCCTATACTGATGGATCTCGAGACTGATACTGGAGTGGGCTTTGGTGTCGTCTTCCCTTCCTTCTGTTAGAGTGATAGCCTTCTTGGTATTGCTTCGGTATATACGGCAGAACTGACTGCTATTTTATGTACTCTCCAAATCATTTTTACCCACTCTCAATCTGTTTTTGTAATTTTAAGTGACTTCACCACACTGTGTCTACACTAGAATCTTCTAATTCATCTGATCCACTGGTATTTTCAATTTTAGAGTGGCTTTCTTTCCTTGGCTGTCGTATGGGTTTTTGTTGGGTCCCTACCCACATGGGGTTGTCCAAGAATGAGTAGGCTGATCTGCTGGCTAAAGCAGCATCAGCTCGCCCTCTTGCATCTGTGGGATTCCATCCTCTCTGTATTGGATGGCCGCATGTTTTATATTCTCTTATGGCTAAACAGATTCGGCTCTGTTGGCACGACCGCTGGGATATGGTGGGGCCTAATAAGATGCATGTTATTTATGGTAAAGTGGGCTTCTTCACTAACCGACGTTGTCTCGCCGGTGGGAGACTGCTTTATCCTGGTATATTATTCGCCACACCCGGTTCTCTCATGGAGAGACTGTTTGGCACTTGCTGGTGGAGTGTTCCCGTCTGAGAGATTTTGGTCATCGATACCTCTCTGAGCACCAGGCGGGTGATGAGTCGTGCCGTCTTTCATTGATGTTTGGGTAGATGGCCTGTTGTACAGGAGGGGAAATCCTCAGTTTTGTTGTGGCAGCTTGGTTGTGGCAGCTACATTAAGATTTTGTACTCAGAATTTCGGGTTTTTTTAAGTGCTCCTTTTAAGTGTTTTTGTGATTTAGTTTATTTTTTGGTAATGTATTTTAGTGTTTATTTTTTGCTTGACTTTTAAATCATTCCCTCTTCTTATTATCTGTTGGCATTTCTTTCCTTAACCTCCGGTGGCATTGACCCTGACAGTTACACCACCAGTTTATTATTATTATTATTATTATTATTATTATTATTATTATTATTATTATTATTATTATTATTATTATTATTATCACTACATTTAATCAATCAGTCAATCAGTGGAAGAAAACGGGTTTCATGGCTTAACATTTGAGTGTCGACTTACTGGGTTTCACATTTGAAACTTCTGAGAATGATTGCAAGCAGTGAATTTGCATTGGGTACTGTCTCACTCCTCGTGAGATGCTGATCGGAAGATACTCCTACACCTGTACCAAGCCTGAGCAGGATCTAACCTTGGTTAAGGTTCCCAGGTGTGCTCCTCTGCTACTGGACCATAGCTGAGTGTTCTCGATCCTGTGCATCAAGCTGGTTTGCGTCTTGCTTCTGGTTCTTTCAGATTCTCCCCAATTCCTAGCTTTTTCGTCGAGGCCGGTGTGCCTCCCCAAGATCCACAGAGCAAGTCACTAATAATTCAGTCCTGGAACCGTGTGAGATATCTTCAAGACTCACTGCTGTCTTTATGTTAAAACAGTCATTATTTTTTTTTAATATTATGATTTCCATCATCGCACTCTGCATCCTTTGGGTATTGGGCACTAATATAGTCATAGCATAATACGTAATAGTTACAGGCATTAATATAATCATAGCACAGTATGTAACACTGGCACATTATGTAATAAGCAGGTGGATATTACTGGGATCAGGAAGAGAACACAAAACATCCCCTGTCCCAGACTACCAAGAATGCCAAACACAAGATATTACTCACGGAAGCCAGTTAGCCATGTGCCAGAAGTGTGCTAGACACTATACACACGCACATATCAGCCAGCCAGAAACCAGGCAGTAATATATATCCAGAAATCAGGTGCAGGAGTCAGGAGTAGGAGATAGGCAGGAACGTAAGAAGTGAGGTGTCACTCTGACAATCAGTGGGTCACGTCACTCTGTCCATCATGAGTGCTGGGGTAGACAGTGAACAATACGACTATCACAGTAGAACCCCTTAACCCAGAGAGTCTCTGTCTCACCTTCACTTATGATACAATATAGACGGAGGGGGGAGTGAGGCTGAGAAAGACCTACCTCGAGACTAAAGAGATAAAACCCACAAATATACAATCTCCGCGCTATCCAATACCTCACAACTCTTTACATTGATAGCAGCCCATACTGATGTCATGGGGGCCTCGCCAGTCTACAACTACAATCCCTACCTCCTAAGCCACGACTGTTACCTACATTTGTGATACTCTATGATTCCCGACACTGGTGGCAACAATTCTCTACATTATCCACATTATTGGCACTGGTGGCAACTACCTGCCTATCTACCTACTGACACTGGTGGCAGCAGTAAAGGAGAAGCTACAACAACTGTCTATGATGCAACTGCATGGTTTACAACGCTATGATCAACTACAACAAAGCATCTAAGGCATCTCTACGATTTACAGCTCTATGATCAACTACAAGGTATCTACGACGAATCTCTAAGATTTTCAACTCTACTATCAACTACAACAAAGAATCGGTAGTCTTCTACAAGAAACAAGTCCTAAAAGTTAATTGCAGGAAGAAGTTAAAGAAGAACAATGAAGTAGAAAGTGACGTAAGAAAGAAGTAAAAAGTAAAAAGTGACGTCCACGTCTCAGCTGTGTTGACCTGCAAGTGAATGGAGTTTTGCTACAAGCAGCTTAAGTAAGCTCAACAACGCCTGAACTCCGACCTCCACAGCCTCCTCTGCCACAACTACCACAGCTACTACAACTACTACCACATCTAACACAACTACCAC
>JAGKTI010018712.1:5713-17496 GCA_018397915.1 Birgus latro | reverse complement strand
TAACCTAACCTAACCATTTTTCTGGTAACAGTTTACATCATTTACTGTATTTGATGCTTTGTATCCAATAATTTAGTGCATAAAATGTTAGAAAAGATGATTTGCATGTCCGATACTTACTTATACTATGGTGGCAAGTTCTTAGCACCTATGCCTTACTCACCTCTAAATCATCATTTTTTTGGTTAAAATTCAATTAATTCATGCTTTGTGTGCATTATTTATGTGAAAAGGGACCTAAATAAGTGCTATACATGTCCAGTAGGGAGGTAGGAAGGTAGTTTTCTGATTTAGGTTAGGTTAGGTTAGGGTCATGAATGACTGGTGCTGGAGCTTCAGGGCCAATATTCGGACAAAACCACTGTCCGGACGTGCCTTTGGCTCTATTACGTTGAATAGTGGAGGGATTACTGTAATTATTATTCAGGAAACCAGAAGGGATGGTGATGCTGATAGTGTCCTGACCTTGAAAACTGGAGAGCCACAACATCGTCCAGTTTCTTCTGTTCGAAATCAAGGTGTACATTTCAGTTTGAAACCAAATTATAAAAGACATATTAATCAAGTTGTCAGAAGCTGTTACCTGCATATCACAAACCTATATTACATAAAACACTTTCTAAATAGACAGTGCCTCGTAATGTTGGTGCATACATTTGTTTTGTCTCATGTTGATTATTGCAGTTCATTATGGATTGGCCTTCCAAATATTCTACTAAGGAAGGTTCAGTTTGTGTTGAATAGAGCAGCAAGTCTTATCTTTGGCCTTCTTCCAAGGAACCCAAATACCTTGTCTCAGACTGAGTCATATTGGTTGCCAGTTACGGCTAGAATAGAATTTAAATTGTCTTACTTTAAAGGTTCTTCAGTTGGGTGAACCAAAGTATCTTGCTAAATTGTTGAAACTTTTGACAGCACACCCAGGTGTAGTGTTGTGAAGCAAAGATGATCCCTTGCTCCATGATGAGCCTTGAGCTGTTCACCAGTCATCTTTTGCTGATCGATCTTTTTACTATACTTCCCCTAGGTTGTATAATAAATTGCCATTACCCATAAGGCAATTGACTTCTTTTGAGTCATTTAAGGGTCATCTCAAAGCCATTCTCTTTTCAAGGAGCAATTCTCTTTTCAAGGAGCAGTGATCTGGGGAGAAGTGTTGTAATGGATGATTGTAGGGTTTAAGTTACTGCCACTTCTGCTAACTAAGTTTGTACTGTATATGAATATTAATTTTTGTTTCTTAGGCGGATGACTGAGAATTTTCAAGAAAATGTTTTGGAAGGAGGTGAAAAAGGTGCGAAAGGGAGAGTCTGGGAAGGAGGAGCGAGTAAAAGCAGTGGATGGAAGGATGTTAATTGAGATGGATGCAGTAAGGAAGAGATGGGCGGAGTACTTTGAAAGATTGTTGAATGTAGAGGAGGAAATGGAGGCTGAGATTGTGGCAGATGGAAGGGTGCAAGGAATAGATGTGTTGGGAGAGCTAAATGAATCTTTGATCACGATGGAGGAAGTGCAAGAGGCGGTAAAGCAGATGAAAACAGGGAAAGCTGCAGGTATGGATGGGTGTGCTGTGGAATGCCTGAAATGTGGTGGAGCGACTATCGTTGACTGGTTAGTAAGATTGTTGAATGTGTGCTTTGTGCAAGGTATGGTGCCAATTGACTGGGCAAGTGCTTGTGTGGTCCCATTGTATAAAGGTAAGGGTGATAAGTATGAATGTACTAGCTTTAGAGGTATAAGTCTGTTGAGTGTGGTAGGTAAGGTGTATGGTAGAGTGTTAATTAAGAGAGTTAGAGAGGGTACAGAGGGAGTGATTGGTGATGAGCAGTGTGGCTTTAGGAGAGGGAGGGGATGTGTGGATCAGGTGTTTGCTGTGAGACAGGTGTGTGAAAAGTATTTAGCGAAAGGTAAGGATGTGTTTTGGGCATTCATGGATTTAGAGAAAGCATATGATAGAATTGATAGGGAGGCTTTGTGGAATGTTTTAAGATTGAATGGGCTTGATGGCAGGTTACTAAAAGGAGTGAAAAGTTTTTATGTAAATAGCAGAGCATGTGTAAGAGTGGGAAATACTGTGAGTGATTGGTTTCCCGTGAGAGTGGGGCTGCAGCAAGGATGTGTGATGTCGCCTTGGTTGTTTAATATTTATATGGATGGTGTTGTAAGGAAGGTGAATGCAAGAGTGTTAGGTGGAGGACTGAGTCTGGTGAATGATGGTAGGGAGTGGAATCTGAAGCAGCTGCTGTTTGCGGATGATACTGCACTGGTGGCTGATTCAGAGGAGGGATTGAGACAGTTGGTAGAGGAGTTTGGAAGGGTGTGTGAAAGGAGGAAACTGAAAATAAATGAGAATAAGAGTAAACTGATGAAGTGTACGAGGTTGGTAGATGGTAGGAGGATGAATATAGTTTTGAATGGTAAGTT
The DNA here is from genome assembly GCA_018397915.1 of Birgus latro. Taxonomy (NCBI): domain Eukaryota; kingdom Metazoa; phylum Arthropoda; class Malacostraca; order Decapoda; family Coenobitidae; genus Birgus; species Birgus latro. The sequence goes on along the minus strand of JAGKTI010018712.1, from coordinate 15,072 downwards.
GCTTGAGGAGGTTGAGTGTTTTAAGTATTTAGGGTCACATGTTGCTGCGGATGGAAGAATAGATGCAGAAGTGAAGTTTAGAATGATTGAAGTTGGAAAGGTGCTGGGAGGAATGAATTTTGTGTTTGGATGTCGTTCACTCAGAATGGATGTAAAGAGAAGGCTGTATGAGGGTGTTGTGGTACCGACTGCATTATATGGGGCTGAAACATGGAATATGGGTGTAGCAGAGAGGAAAAGTCTGAATGTAATGGAGATGAGGTGTCTGAGGAGTATGTGTGGAGTGACGCGTATGGATTGAGTGAGAAATGAAGAAGTGCGAAGAACTGGAATTGTTCGGGAGATGGCTGATCGAGTTGAACAGAGGGTGTTGCGATGGTTTGGGCATATGGAGAGAATGGATAATGAGCGATTGGTGAAAAAGATAACTAGATCTGACGTGAGAGGTGTAAGGCTGAGAGGAAGACCACGAATAGGGTGGATGGACAGTGTGAAGAGAGCACTGGATGCGAGAGGGTTGTCTGTTGAGCAAGGAAGAGTGGCTTTGCGTGATAGAAATGAATGGAGAGAAATTGTGAATGAATAAATGATGACGCTGCCCTGAAGGGATATTCTCCTGCATTTTGTTTGATCAGCTGATGAGGTCAGGTGCAGGTAAGGGGCTGGATCCATTATGATGTGGCAGGGGTAAACCAGCTTTGCTGTCGGGCCCTGCTGCGGATGTCACTGATTGCACTGCGTAGTTGACCCTCGTGCATTGTGGTACGGTGAGGATCTGTCCCTTCTCCCCTTTAGGGCTAAGATCCAAATGAATGTGTATGAGTGGATGAATTAATTGGTAGTGTGTTGACCCTGTCTCGGCTACCTCCCTTTTCTTGGGGGAAGCAGCGTAGGTATATAGATAGATAGATAGTTTCTTAGATTGTAAAAGTTTTGAAAGTGTGCCAAGAGCTAGCAAGTTCTTTCTTTGAAGAACTGGTGCATGTGTGAAGCAGATGACCAGATTACTATTAAGCTTTGCCATGTACGAGTATATGGCAAAGCTTATGGTTTTGGTTGTTATTATTATTACTGTTTTTCTTTGGTAGGTGGGGGCACTTACCATCCACTCACTCAGTGTAGTGCTGCTCTCAGGTTTCTGCCCTTTCCTCTCATCCATCCTTCTTTCCTTCCATCCTCTTCTGTCTTTCTTTCCTTCATTCTTTCCTTGTACTTCTGCCTACGGGTGACTTTACACTCCCTCTTCTGTCTTTCTTTCTCTCATTCTTTTCTCTTCCTTCTGCCTGTAGGTGACTCTTCACTTAGTGACAAGCCAAATGGTTTCCTGTACACCAGGAAACCATTTACTACACTGGGTGGTAACCATATAACCAAATTTTGGCGGTTGGTGGTTTAGTGGGTAAATAAGGCACTCCAATCGGATTGAACTGGTGAAGGTTCATATCCAAGGGATGGTTGGGGTTTATTGCTTACATAATGCCACTCAGGGATGAGTGAGGCTGGTCACTCTCATCTTAAATGTCGGGACCAACTTGCCTAGCCCAGGTTCCTACGCTTCTCATGGGGCGACAGGATTGGATGATGGATGGATGGATTTTTCTTTGCACCTTTTTTTTTCTTAGAACTTGATAATATTATACAGGAAGGTACCCTAGGGTAACCCAAGTACTTGTGCCAAATATAAATGTCCTTGACCTATTTTGAAGGTCATATGCTCATTTTTGGTGCAAAAACTGCATATTTGATGTTGAAATATCTCTCATCTTAAATGTCAGGACCAACTTGCCTAGCCCCAGGCTCCTATGTTCCTCATGGGGCAACACAGGATTGGACTGATGAGTGAATGAGATGAAATATCTCAGAAACTAACTGAGATACAGCTACAGTACTTGGTTGAAAATTCTATGATAAAAAGTTTTCCCAAGAATTTTGACTGAATATTTTGCCATTTAGCCTTGTGAAAAGTACTGAATTCAAATCTGCTCAGTGTTTTCTTCGTAACACATTTTAGAGAAAACCACAAAAGCTGCAAAGCTGTAACTTTACTGAAATGTAGTTGTGGTCCCTCTCATTTTCTAAAAGGAATATAGTTAAGCATACAATTAGCCAGTTGTTGAGACAAATGTAAAATGTACCCATGCTTACAAAGACAGTCAGTACCATAAACAGTTGTGCCGAAGCTTCCTTATTGTGGCTACACAATAAGTAAATAGGTAAATAGTTATTATTATTATTATTATTCATTTTCATTCATTCATCATCTAATCCTATGTTGCCCCATGAGAAACATAGGAGCCTGGGGCTAAGCAAGTTGGTCCTGACATTGAAGATGAGAATGACCGGCCTCACTCATCCCTGAGTGGCATTACGTGAGCAATAAACCCCAAACACCCCATGGATATAAACCTGCACCAACTCCGTCCGATTGGAGCACCTTAATTCCTCATTAAACCACAAGGTGCCATAATTTGGTTATAAGGTTACCATCCAGCATAATAAATGGTTTCCTGGTGTACAGGAAACCATTTGGCTTGTCACTCATGGACAGAAGGAAGAGGAAAGAATGGAGGAAGGAAAGACAGAGGAGAAAGGAAGGAAAGAAGGAAGGAAGAGAGGAAAGGGCAGGCACCCAAGAGTAGTATTACACCGAGTGAGTGGATGGTGAGTACCCTCCACCTACCACTAATAATTATTATTATTATTATTATTATTACTTCTATCCAAGGAGTGGTTGGGGTTTATTGCTCAAGTAATGCCACTCAGGGACGAGTGAGGCTGGTCACTCTCACCTTAAATGTCAGGACCAATTTGCCTAGCCCTGGGTTCCTATGTTTCTCATGGGGCAACACAGGATTGGATGATGGATGGATGGATTATTATTATTATTATTATTATAGAAGTTAGTTGGGGAGTGAAAGATAAAAATAGTAGATTACTAGTCGAGAAGGGAGAAGAAGTGAACAGATGTAGAGAACACTTTAATGAATTGTTGAACATAGAGAATGAAAGTAATGCAAGTATAAGTGGCTGAGGAATGGCTGGGAGAAGGAGGGATGTGAGAAGAAAGGAGAGAAATTAGTAAGGTGGAAGTTGTGGAAGCAATGAAGAAAGTTAAAATGGGGAAAGCCCCAGGAATTGATGGAGTGTGTTGTGAAATGCTGAAGCCTGGAGGAGAGATAGTAGTAGAATGGATGTGGAAGATGTGCAGATCGGCCTGGGAGGAAGGTAGAGTCCCGGAGGATTGGAAGTCAGCTATAATTATTCCCCTGTATAAAGGAAAAGGGGAAAAAGAAGTGTGTGGTAATCATAGGGGCATTTGTCTTCTTAGTGTAATAGGAAAAGTATATGGTAGGATACTTATTGACAGAGTTAGGGAAATAACAGAGGGATTAGTTGGAGAAGAACAGGGAGGTTTTAGGAAGGGAAGAGGTTGTGATCAGATATTCGTCCTTAGATCTTTAGTGGAAAAGTTTCTAGAGAAGGAAAAGAAGTTGTTTGCGGCCTTCATGGTTTTGGAGAAAGCATATGACAGAGTGGATAGACAAGGATTGTGGAAAGTATTAAGAATATATGGAGTAGGTGGGAAGTTGAAGGCTGTGAAGAGTATGTATGAGGGTCCTAAGGTTGCAGTGTGTGTGGATAGTGAATTGAGTGAATTTTTCTGTTTGAAGGTTGGATTGAAACAGGGATGTGTCATGTCTTCATGGTTGTTCAATCTGTGTATGGATAGGGTTATAAAAGAGATACAAGATAGGGCAGTGGATGTTGGAGTGGCCCTAGTGAGAGAGGGCAGTGTTTGGAAACTCCCCATACTGTTGTTTGCAGATGACACTGTGTGTTAAGTGAAGACGAACGGGAGCTGCAAGGCTTGGTGGATGAGTTTGAGAGAGTTTGTAAGAAACGGAATCTAAAGGTGAATGTAGGGAAGAGTAAAGTTATGGTCTTCGAGATAAGTGAAGTCATTGAGTGTATAGTGAGGTTGGATGAGGAGGAAATGGAAAATGTGAGTGCAATTAAGTACTTGGTACTGTGATGAGTAAGGATGGAAGTTTAGAGGGTGAAGTGCTTGAAAGGGTACAACAAGGAAGAAAGGTTGCTGGTTCCTTGAAAGCAGTGATAAGAATCAGGGAAGTGAGGATGGAAGTGAAAAAGCTACTGCATGAGAGTATTATGATACCAACTCTGACATATGGAAGTGAAGCTTGGACCTTGTTGGAGGGACAGAAGTCAAGAATGAGAGCAGTGGAAATGAGTTATTTGAGAGGAGTATGTGGAGTCACATGGAGAGACAGCCTGACAAATGAGGGAGTGTTGTGGTGTGGATGTGGATGTGATAGGAAGTGTTAGGAGAAATACATTGAGGTGGTTTGGCCATGTGGAGAGGTTGGAGAGTGAGAGACTGATGAGGAGAGTGTAAGAAAGTGAGGTGGAGGGGGGGAGAGGGAGGAGGAGGCCAAGGATGAGGTGGAGGGATGGAGTGAAGAGGTATATGAGGGAGGGTGTGTGAGCTGGGAGCTGGGGAATGAAATGGTGGGGGACAGAGCGACATGGAGGCGACTTGTTTGTGGCCACCCCTTTCGGGATTAAGATATTTGGCAATAGATAGATAGATAGATTATTATTATTATTATTATTATTATTATTATTATTATTCTTGATTCTCAGTTACAGCTCACTGGAACACAGTAAAAACAGTGAAATAGAAAAAAAGCAGTAGATAAAACAGCAAGTGGCAAAAGGAAAGAATTATTTTGGCACTTTATGGGTGAATGAATGCAGCCACTAGTAAATATAAAACAGCAGATGGCAGTAGGAAAGAACATTTTGGCATGAATGACTGCAGACACTAACGAATATAAAACATCAGATGGCGGTAGGAAAGAATATTTTGGCACATTATGGATGAATAAATGCAGGAGACACTAGTGAATATGAAACTGCAGATGGCAGTAGGAAAGAATATTTTGGCACTTTATGGATGAATGAATGCAGACAATAGTGAATATAAAACTGCAGATGGCAATAGGAAAGAATACTTTGGCATGAATGAATGCAGACACCAGTGAATACTGAAGCTGTCACTATCCACTGATATTGCATGGAGACACGAGTGTGTACTGAAGCCAGTGGTCTCACTTACATCCTCATGGCTGCCTTTATCCATGGATGTTGCAGTCCCTTTGCTGTCCAATATATATGTTTAATAATAGATGGGTTTCAGAATAAAGCACTATTTGCTGACAGACAAAGGGTATTGTGCATAATTAGTTAATAACTCCATATTTGGTCCAGGTAGGCAATTCCAGGATAATAATTGACCAGACAGAACTGATTTCATTATAAAATATGTCTAGTTAAGAACTAAGAAGTGACATAATATGTTACAGCATGGGGTAGCCCACTACTTGTAATCAGCACAAGCTGAAGGTCACCTTTCAGTGATGCTCTTTTATTTCAGTTTAAAAAACTCATTGTGTGAACTCAGTTTAGAGAGACCAGTAAGCATGAAAGAGGGATAGGTAGGCCTGTAGGCTGGAAGGGCAGTAAGAAGCATCACACTCATCATTCATCAACAAATAGAAGGCTTTATATTAAAACCCACTTTTTTACTGGCCTCACGTGGGTATAATGCTTTATTAGCTAAGGATACCCAATTGCAATAAGAGGTTTATGCAGCTGGTGTGATCTGGAGAAGAGTGATCTGTCATGATCCTGGGTACCAGTTTTCCCCCAGCTGGCAGGAGGCAAGGGACTGGTACATTACAAGCTGCAAACAGTTGCCTGTTCATCAGATTCATGCAAAAGAGACAAAGCTTTATTAGCCAGGCAGTAAACAAAAGGCTGTTACTGCATTCAGGTAGAAACCATCATTTTAATGAAACATGTGTAGAGCACAGCACACATGTCTAAACTACTATCAGATAAATTCACTGATGTAGTGGAAGGTTTAAATAAACATCGTGATGTAGGAGGTTAATTAAAGCATATCGAAGAGTATCATGAACAGTGAGCAGTAAGCAAGAACTCTGAACCAGATTCAGGCTCTTCCCTTTATAAGTATTCATTTTGACACCACTCTTTGTGATTAAGCCTTTGGTAGAATACAGTAAAGAATAATTGCCTTTAGCATTCCACTGCAACCCCCAATTGACAGTTGCAGGTGTTTGTAAAATATTGTGATATTGTAGAACTCATCCCATACAGTACTTATAACAAGAATTGCAAGTATTGAAAAGAAGGCATGACATTTGTATGGATTTTGTTGCCTCACACGGTGGCCAGTGTCCTAGAAGACAATAACAACAACAACAAAGTCTCAAAGGCCTGTAGCAGTTAGGTCTTTTGTGGAGAAACAGTTATTTAGGAAAATAATTGAGGATGATGATTTTCTAACTTTAAGGGTCTTGGGTGTCAAGGGGATTGGTGGATTCTGCAGTGAAGCACAGCAAATGGGATAAATGGACCATGATACAAGGGCTTGTGAGTCTAGCCAGACCCTGAGCAGTCCAGGAATAGTTGAGGATGATAATCTTCTGGAACAAATAGGCAAGAATTACCTCAGTGTTCGTGTCTCATGTTTCTGGCAGAAACCCAGAGTTGCCTCAGAGTGCATTGATAAGGTTATAAAGAACTGAAGCAAACTGGGTTAGAGTTTGGAATTGTGTCCTTCTGTTTACATCCTAGGCCATTGTCCATAATGTCAGTAACACTGAGAAAAATCCCTGCAAAAAACGTGTGAGGAGAAATGAGAGAGACCGTAGAATGCATGGGAACCTGAATGAGGTCACAGAGAGTCGCTAAGCGTCCGCAGAATCGCTGGAAGGATTATTTCATTTTCAGTTTACCCTATTTGCTTTTTTTTGTCTGTCTTTTTCATGTGCACCATGCATTCATATTATTTCTGTTGATTTTTCTGGTAATAGATTATTTTTTATTTTTATTTTTTTAATTCTGATTTTTCTGACCATGGTGACATCATTTGTATCAGCTGCAAAATGTCTATACAGTAAGCCCTTGTGTATCAGAGTAATAGGGGAGAAAGCTAATGATGTTGCCAATAATTCAGTTTAGCCATTCCCATTAGTGGGACTATAACAACCTGAAGTTTGACTTATACAGTAAACCCTCGCTATAATGGACTAACTGGGGGAAAGCCAGGTTCAATAAAGCCGAAAGTCTGTTGAATCTGAGGGTTGGAAGGGATGTGGGATGTGCCCTGTTTAACAACCCATTGTTCGGTATACGTAACAAAAGTCTGGTGGACTCCTGAGTCCAACTCGTCACCTGTTCCTGCCTGCAGATCTCCAATTTAGCCCAAGAAATTTTATCTAACAAAGCAAACCCTCTTTTCTATCAGCTAGGTTTTATTTTCTCTGCCAGTCCAAGTGCATTCTGAGATGAATAAATTCATCTTAGAACACATTTGCAGTGACAGAGAAGATAGAATATAACTGATAGAAATGACGATTTGCTTTGTTTGATAAAATTACAATGCATGCAGTTCATATATATTTACTATATTACAGTATTTGCAAAACAGCTGAGTGGCAAGTGAGGGGTGGGGTGATGGTGGTCAGGTAAGGAATAAATTTGCAGGTTGCAGCCTTATACACAACTATGAGCAAGGGAGCTGTGATAATTCTGCTGTACAACGCTTCTTTCCAAATCATCATTTCACCAGTAAATGCTCAAGATTTATTTCTCTAGTTTATTTTTCCATGTTTTATGAATAAAATAGCAATTAATGTTTAACAAAATGAACTTACAGTGTGCATTTTGCACTACCGCAGGACACTGCAGTCATGTGTATTATGTCAGTGGGGTGGTTTACGAGGAGTTATATTTCAAATGGAATTGTTTGTGTGGCCCTGGATATGAGTGGTATTGTATATACTGCCATGATATAGTTTGTGCATAAGAGTATATATCAGATGTCCAGGAAAAATAAGTAACTGGGAAGGTAAATTCCCCAAGCTTTCCGGTTAACTGGGGTTGTACTGTACTGTATTACTGTACTGTATCAGTACTGTTTTGTATTTTATGCCTAATTTTCATCTTTCACTCATGAGAGAGTTTTTAGGATACAGAGTTGAGACAGTAACACATTATCCGGCTCAACACCAAATGTTGAGTCGATGGGGGGTGGGGGGGTTACTAATGAATATCCGGCATTCTGCAATATCCGGCGTAGGGATTGGCTGAATTACGCCACATAATTGAGAGTTCACTGTATAGGAAAGAAAAGGGGGTTATACACTGTACAATACATTGTTTTTGTTGATTTTGAGAAGGCCTTTGATGATCCCTAGGGGGGTGGTGAAGAAGGCAATGAGAAAGCGTGGGATCGAGAAATGGCTGGTTCGAGTGGCTATGGCTATGTATGTTGATGCTTGAACCCAGATTAGTGAATTAATATATGAGTGACAAGTTTTTTCATAAGTGTTAGCATGCATCGGGGTCAGTTTTGAGCTCCTTATTATTTGTTATGGTGCTTGAAGCTTTCCCATGTGAGTTTAGAAATGGATTCCCATGGAAGATGTTGTATGCTGATGACTTGATGTTGATTGCATTGATAATGAAAACTGTTTTAACCAAACGCATGATAACCAAGGGATCTCTTTACATCCGAAGCAGGAGTCACTGGCAGGGCCGGTGGAGATGTACACAGGGCATAACCATACCAAAGGTCACTAACACAGCACCACTGGAATCATACATAGCCCACTGCTGCACACAGAGACACAGGCAGGATACCAATGAACTGTACAGTAGATAACATCCACAGCACTTGTCAGCATGCATGTTTAGCTTTTGATGTGGAATTACTTAGCAAACTGACAGTGGATAAGCCTTGGCTGCACATACCTTCATCGAGGCGGAAGTGATGCTCAAGATAGTGACATAAGTGTCACTATGCAGAATTTTTAAAAACTACTTTGAAGGTTTTTGCCACAGTTGATGGGTGCCTTGCTGAATTTTGACACAGTGTATGTGCACTGTGCAAGTGGAATGCATCCAAATGAGATCCACATAAAAGGAGGTTATACCTCACAAGAACAGTGGTCACCATTTGCTTTCTGCTTAAGTTTTTTTTGTCTCCCATATTTCATTAATAGATGTATGGTCACCATCAACTCTAACGAGAACTTCCATGAGAGAGAACTTGGTAACTAGCCACACTTTCATCACTCTTAGGAAGGAAACATTTAGCCTCAGTTACGTGGAGTCAGAATCAGAGCTGATAGTCTAACATAGTTACTTATCATGTAACACATTGTAGATGTATTCATTTTCAGCAGTTTTTAGCAATTGCTGAGAAGCTTTTTTTTTTTTTTTTTTTTTTTTTTTTTTTTTTTTTT
>JAGKTI010018711.1:0-17496 GCA_018397915.1 Birgus latro | reverse complement strand
TTATATGTCCATATAATCGTTTCAGTTGCTTGACAGGATAATAACATTCAAACTAATTACATTTACGGCACATCCCACTGAACAAAGTTTTCCCTTCAATGGTCATCACATACACCTCTGCAGGGGATTATCTATCTATCTATCTATTGCCAGACGCCTCAATCCCGCACGGGGTGGCCACAAACAAATCGCCTCCATGTCACTCTGTCCCCTGCCATTTCCCTACCACGCTCCCAACTCACACCCCCCTCTCTCATATACCTCTCCACCCCATCCCTCCATCTCATCCTCGGCCTCCCCCTCCCTCTCACCCCCTCCACCTCACTCACATACACTCTCCTCGTCAGTCTTTCACTCTCTATCCCCTCCACATGCCCAAACCACCTTAACGTGTTTCTCCTAACGCTTCCCATCACGTCCTCAAACACACCACAACGCTCCTTCACTTCCTCATTTGTTGGTCTGTCTCTGAATGTGACTCCACATGCTCCTCTCAAATAACTCATTTTCACTGCTCTCACTCTTGACTTCTGTCCTTCCAACAGGGTCCAAGCTTCACTTCCATATGTCAGAGCTGGTATCACAATACTGTCATGTAACAACTTTTTCACTTCCATGCTCACATCCCCGTTTCTTATCACTGCTTTCAACGAACCAGCAACCTTCCTTCCCTGCTGCACCCTTTCGAGCACTTCACCCTCCAGACTTCCATCCTTACTCATCACACTGCCCAGGTACTTAAATGCACTCACATTCTCCATATCCTTCCCATTCAATCTCACTGTACATTCACTGGCTTCAGTTCTCTCGAAGACCATCACTTTACTCTTCCCTACATTCACCTTTAGATTCCGTTTCTTACACACTCTCCCAAACTCATCTACCAAGCCTTGCCGCTCCCCTTCGTCTTCGCTCAACAACACAGTATCATCTGCAAACAACAGTACAGGGAGTATCCAAACACGGCCCTCTCTCACCAGGGCCGCTCCAACATCCACTGCCCGACCTTGTATCTCTTTTATAACCCCATCCATGTACAGATTGAACAACCATGGAGACATGACACATCTTTGTTTCAATCCAACCTTCAAATGGAAAGATACACTCAGTTTGCCATCCACACGCATTGCAGCCTTAGCACCCTCATACATACTCTTCACTGCCTTCAACAACTTCCCATCCACTCCATATATTCTTAATACCTTCCACAAACCTTGTCTATCCACCCTGTCATATGCTTTCTCCAGATCCATGAAGGCTGCATACAACTTCTTGCCCTTCTCTAGAAACTTTTCCACTAAGGATCTAAGAATGAATATCTGGTCTACACAACCTCTTCCCTTCCTAAAACCTCCTTGTTCTTCTCCAACTAATTCCTCAGTAATTTCCCTAACTCCGTCAATAAGTATCCTACCATATACTTTTCCTATTACACTGAGAAGGCAAATGCCCCTGTGATTACCACACACTGCTTTTTCCCCTTTTCCTTTGTACAGAGGAATAATTATACCTGACTTCCAATCCTCCGGGACTCTACCCTCCTCCCAAGCCAATCTGCACACCTTCCACATCCATTCTATTACTATCTCTCCCCCATGCTTCAGCATTTCACCACACACTCCATCAATTCCTGGGGCTTTCCCCATTTTAACTTTCTTCATTGCTTCCACCACTTCCCTCCTGGTGATTTCTTCCTCTCTCCTCACAACCCTCCTTCTCCCTGCCATTCCCCAGCCACTTATACTTGCATTACTTTCATTTTCTATGTTCAACAGTTCATTAAAGTGTTCTCTCCATCTGTTTACATTTTCTCCCTTCTCCACTAGTAATCTACCATTTTTATCTTTCACACCCCCACTGACTTCGTTGGCACCCTGTCTAGCTCTCTTTACCTCCTTCCAGAACATTTTCTTACATTCCCTCCACTTTGCACTCAAATTCCTTCCAAATTCCTCATCCACTCTCTTCTTACTCTCTTACTAATCTTTTCACCTCTCTCCTCCTCACTACATATAACTCTCTCGTCTGTCTCTCAGCTTCTTCGTCGCCCCTGTTCCTCATCCACTCATTGTATGCTTTCTTCTTTTGTGCCACAGCCTCTCTCACCTCTTCAGTCGACCATGCTGTTCCCTGAACCCCCTTTCGTCTTCTCTTCACCCCACACACCACCTCACATGTTGCACAGATTTCTTCTGTGAATACCTTGCACACACCTTCCACGTCCCCTATCTGCTCCAATCTATATTTACCTAATCGCTCCTCCACTTCCCTTTTATATTCAGCCTTTATTCCATCCTCTTGAAACTTTTCTACCTTCCTTGTAACAAATACTTCCTCCTGTCCTTCCCTTCTTCTCTTCTTCCATCTTGTTTAGATTCTGATTCTGGCCACCACTAAGTGGTGGTCAGAAAGTCCACTCCCCTAACCTCAATTTACTCTTGCATCCATTACACATCTTCTCATCCTTTCATCCACACACACATAGTCAATCATTGCCTTCCGTTCATTCATTCCCCCGTCCTCTCTTCTCACCACTCGCCATGTATACCTATGGATCATTTTGTGCCTGAAGAGGGTATTAGCTACCACCAACCCCCTCCCAGCACAAATGTCCACTAAAGCACTGCCATTCTCATCCATCTCTGCAGGCACACCCCACTCACCAACCACTCCATCCACCTTCTCATTCCCTGCATTTCCATTCATATCTCCAATCAGAAACACTCTCTCATTTCTTTCAAACTTTTCCAAGCAAGCTTCCACATTTGTCCAAAACTCTTCTCTCACTCTACTTACACGATCTTGCGTTGGCGCATACACGCACACAATTGCCCACATTTGTAGTCCAACTGTCACTCTTACCCACAAAATCCTTGACCCAACTGATCCATACTCTCTTACATTCTCCTTCCACCTGTTGCTCACAACAATACACACTCCCTCTTTCGCCCTCTCATTCTCACCCACTCCCGCGCATATACCCCATCCATATTCCCATTCTCTCACACTCTCACCTAGCCATTTAGTTTCAGTTATTCCACATATATCCACCTTCGCACTCTCAAGCGCCTGTACAATCTCTCTCTCTTTCACCTCATCATTCATACCCCTTACATTCCAGGTCACAATCTTTACCTCGTCCTTTGTCCGTTCCTTTTTCGTCAACTTTTGGTCAGTCCTGGTCCGAGGCTTCCTGTTCGTATTTTTATTAGTTGTTGGGGCACTAACCCACCACCAGCCCTTTTAGTCGCCTCTTACGACAAGCAGGGATACTGGGGGAGAATTCTTGAAAACCCCCTACCCCCAAGGGTATATACAAATAGAAGCAAAATGATAATTGCACAGATGGCCAGCCTCTACAGTTCTATGGCCTAATTTTTATGTATTTTTTGCATGTTTCGGGCGATTTTTATGTTATAAAAGATTTTTTGATTTAGATATGTGTGGAATACCGTTCACTACTTCTTTCACTGTCTCACCCCTGTCTTAAGTTAAAATATCGTCTGGAAATAGCAGTAACGGACTAAAACTGTCGCTAATCTAGTAAATGAAATAACACTATTTCCGCTACAACCATCCCACATTTCTACTGTATAATAGCACTGAATCTGCGTTTTTATCACGTCCTTGACGTTTAGGGTTAATCTACTATTTTTTTTATCCTTAGGTTATCAGATATCAATTTTATGAGGATAATCACCACTTGGGCTTATTACCACAGTAGTCATTTTAACTCTTTCGCTGGTATAATTCTCTAATCACACATACAGACAAATTAACAGACACATACGGATATATAAATGGTTATTTCTTTGCTATTAGTTATTTATTTCCTCACAGGATAAGTGTGCTGAACCGTCCCTGTACCTATATTAACCCTGCACAATTTCTGACTTACACAGAGGCCATATATTACCCCTGTGTTGAGTGCTGCTCTCATGTGTAGCCTGTCACGAATTTTCTACATCGTGAAATTATGTATCGCAAATCGTGACATCGACTGATTTTGCGAGAGCGACGAATAATTCTGAAATGCATGAGATTTCGCTCAATCTCTTAACCGTCCACTCATGTACTTGTATTTGCATCAAATTTTCAAAACTTTCGTCATTCTTTCGCGAGTGATCTTTATGTACAGACAGTGGATTCCTCTGAGCGATAATTTCCGAACTGTCATTTCTTTGTACTTGCCTCCCTAGCCGTTACTTGGTCATGCCTCTTTCACACGTCCCTCACGAAGAGTGGGTTTGGGATACCCAACGCGAGTGATTTGAACATCCTGCAGTATTGGCGTTTTCCCGAATCTTCCACCAACTTGGTGATCGACTAGAGCAGCGGCGGTCTTATTACTGATTAGTATTTCTTTCGTGTTTCCTAGGCTTAAGGCTATTTAGCTATTTGTCTGAGTGCTTGAGTGAGTGCATTTCCCTTTCTTTGATTTTGAATTGATTCATGTAACGTAAATTTATTTTCTTGTAATTAATAAATTTACAGTTCGTTTTTGAGCTTTAAATGTAACAGTCGTGTTTGATTTCCCCACATATTTAGTACACTTTTGCTCCTCCAAATTAGCACAACTCCTTATATTAATCACGACTGGTACTTAGGCCAGCTTTTGGTGTTAATCCTTAAATCCGTTGTGCCAGCTAGGAGTTTGGCCCAGCCAAGATCCTGTTTATTATTATTATCATTATTATTATTATTATTATTATTTTTTGACTGTTAAGGGGAGAAACTAACTTTCTCAGAGGCAAACAGTACAGTAATACAGCCTTCTTGAGCGTTTAGTCTCTGCTGTGTACTGTTGAGAAAGTTTATAAATTCTCGACTCTGGAGAATTGGCGAAGTAAGCCAGCATAAAAGTGAAATCGCTACTTGATTTCACGAGTCGATTCTTTCGTGATAATCGACTCGATAGTTATTCCTAGCATTCATAGTTACATTTTTCATTTTCCCCCTGACATGGCCTGACTCACCAAGTAACTGACACAACTCATCTCTTAGTAAATGTACTTACAGTAGTCTTTCTTTCTTTGTCTCTCTTTCTGTTTGTTCTCGCCGTTACACTAGACAGTATTGTTCTGAACTATTGTACTATATTCCTACCCCTTTACGACCGGTCTCACTACCTATCTACTCACACATTCTTATTCCTTTCCTGTTCATCTATGGTACAAACGTGTACCCAAGCTGCCTGCCATCATCCTTACCCTCAACAGCCTTCTCATCCTCTTCATTATCATCACCGTCATTATTATTGTTATTATTTATTTATTATAATGATGATCATCACCATTACTATTATTATTTGTATTATTTTTATCATTATTATTATTATTATTATTATTATTATTATTATTATTATTATTATTTATTACCGCGATCACCATCATTATCATAAAAAAGCAATAATACGAGAACTAATTAACAGGATGCCAGTGAAATAGGTCACACATTCACTGGCTCACCATTTGATCTTCAAAATTCTGACTCTATCTTATTGTTACAACCTCTCCACACACACCGTATGTACTTCACATTACCCATCAGGAAGAGCCAATAAAGTTAAAAATGGGGTGCCAAACAATTGCCATGCATTCCGGATAATTCAGCCAGTCAGAACAATTCCTTGTCAGCTTCAGAGTCTCATGAATCGTCATCCTTCACTTTCTAACACACTAATTTACCATATCTGCCCACCTTCTTGGTTTACCATAACTGCATCCACTTGCAGACTCACTCACATATACTCTTGCCATCACCCAATTTATACACATTCTCTCCATATGGCCATACCATCAAAAACCAACTTAAACACTCTTTTTTTTTCATTTTTTTTTCAATTCTATTATCCACAGACTTACTTCCTCAATATCTCTGAAGAATCACATTATTTCTTAGCCTATCCACTCTCCACACTCCACACACATCTCAAGAGCTCCATCATCATCACATCATCATCATTATTATTATTATTATTAAAACTGTTTTTGTCAATATTCTTATTCTTTCCGCTTATAAAGGAAATGGCCATTACTCGGAGTCTCTTTGGATAAGAACCTATAAACTTTGTCAAGTTAATCGCCAGCTGGCAGCTTCTTCAGGCCAAATATGATGGCAATCCATCAACCGGATCACAGGATATTACTTAGAATAAAAAAAAAAAAAAAACGGATATCGGAAATTGCCTAACCAAGCAAGCAGTAATATTTTACTTCAATATAGCCTTAAGGCAGCAGAATTGCAGGGAGGAATAAGGTTCCAATCGGTTTATTATTCTCTGAGATCGCCTGGGGTAAAAAATAGCACTTCTCCGGATTTTTTTTTTTTTTTTTTTTTTTTTGTGTCCGAATCTGGGCATAGGCTTCACAGCCTGCTATCAAGGCCCAGCAGTCCTCCTACATACCATACACCTCTACATGTCATCACTTCTGCGCTAACACCCACCGTCCATATTGAATACATGCTACGGCTGTCTCATACAGGACTGGTGTATTGGTATTAGCGGGGGTATTTTTACGACATGTCGGCGGGTCTTCTGGTAGATTATTAAAGCCTGATTTAATGAAATTCAAATCCTTAAACTGTTCCCTGCCGCAGCGGAGATTTGAACCGGGGTCCTTTGGGACTGCAGGCCACCTCTCTACCGATTGAGCCACCGGTTCTTGTGAATGTCACCTAAGTTTGCATAAAGGATTAAAGCTAGAGCAACTACACCTGGTGGACATTTAGGCTGTGCTGACCCAAGACGACGTGCACAAGATCAGTGACCTTGACCTCGTGGTCTCTTTACTGTATAGCTTAGCTTCTAGTGGCCAATGCCTGTGACAAGTTTTCATTTATCAAAATTGTCCTTCGATTATCTTAAGGTGCTCCAGCTATTATTATTATTATTATTATTATTATTATTATTATTATTATTATTATTATTATTATTTTATTATTATTATTATTATTATTATTATCTCCGACAAGAAGAGTGTTTTCATCTCTGTTTGATTTTTGGATTTTTGTTAGTTTGTCTGTTAGCAAGAATACTAAAAAACTAAAGGAGAGATTTGGACCAAATCTGGTGGGTAGATAGCCCATGTCCCAGGGAACGATCGATTAACTTTTGGCACCGATCCGGGTCGTATTACAGATTCTGGATCATGAAAACATTTTTTGTGAAACTCTAACCGGTGATGAGAAAACGTACCCCATTATGAAGAGTGGCTTGGAAATTACGTTACCCGTGTTGGAGATAAGCGCTCCACTGAGTGCCCCTCTAGTTATGATGATGATGATGTTGATGGTGATGATGATAGTGATGATGATAATGATGCTTTTTGGACTGATCCGGATCGAAATACAGATTTTGGATCCTGAAAACACTTTTTGCGAAACTCTAATCAATGATGAGAAAACCTAACCCATTATGAAGAGTGGTTTGGAAATTACGTTGCCCTTGTTGGAGAGATGCGCTCTACTGTGTGACCTTGTAGTTATTATTATTATTATTGTTGTTGTTATTATTATTATTATTGTTGTTGTTGTTGTTGTTGTTGATGTTAATTATTATTGTTATTACTACTACATCTACTACTACTACTACTACTACTACTACTACATCTACTACTGCTACTACTACTACTACATCTACTACTACTACTACTACTACTACATCTACTACTACTACTACCGCTGCTGCTGCTGCTACTATTACTACTACTTATAGTTTTCCTCTTCTGCCAACTGAGTGCCATGTGAGAATGTTATATGCACTTGAGTTAAGTGTGCGGGACAGATCCAGGATAAGTTTGTGGTCGTATATCGCAAAAATGTACCCATATTCCTCAGATCTTTGGCACTTATAAGGGAGTATGGGTTCCGAAGAACTGAAGCGTAAAAAGTGGTAAATATTTGCCTAACCAACTGTGTGGTGTGCTGCCCAAGTATAATTCAGTACATCATGGGTGGCCACACCATCAGGAGTTTAGAGCCGCACACAACAGTGTTTGGGTAACCATGAGGTAAGAGGTACGAAAAAGCTTGTTTGTATAATTATATACTGATCTTACACGGAATTAAGTTCATTTTTTAATGTACGAAATTGGTTTTTTCTAAAAATAAATGATATAGCAGACGAATTTCAAACCCCGATTTTTCCATTAAAGGTTGTGTTGTATGAATGGCAAAACTTAGAGTCGATATATCTTCCTGAGCTTGCAGCGGTAAACATTACATCCTTGACAAGATGGGCTGCTTGATGGACCTTCCTGAACATTTACAATACGAGCACAGCCTGGACAGCAGCAGTCGGTGCTGTATCGCCAGCCTGGCTTTTCCCATCCTGCAGTGTGTGTGTGTGTGTGTGTGTGTGTGTGTGATAGCAGTAGTGGTAAATATTAAATCCTTGCAACATTATAATTTTAATGTAGCTAACATAACCTTATGTTTTTCAGTTGAGACGACCCCGCTGTTATCACTGGGACGAATAAAGTTTAGATCTCACCGCTCCTGTCCAGAGTGTCTTTCCAAAGTTAGGTGAAACTGTCTTGATGTAGGTAAATTACGATAACAAGAACGAGCCCCGACTGAATGCAATGCTTGCGCCTTGCAGTCGGTCAAAGGGTCGAAACTTTGAGTCCTTGTGATCTTGATTTGTGTTCTCGAGAAAGAATACATTTGTCCTTATCAAGGCCTTCATTGTTCGATCAGGCTCTGCCTTACTTATATCAACGCTATATGAGCTGACCTTGCCTGTGACCATGACCTTTCGTCTTTCAGACTTTAGTCAAATCCATTCATTCTTGTTTGATCCTGGACTTCTCTCACTGGTCTGGCCTAAATCGGATCAGTAGTCTTTGAGGTAAACTGGACACACACACACACACACAAACACACAGAATCTCATTATGTTTTGACAGCTTCGAGATCTTGTAAAAGAGCTATTAGTCACATGTGTACACATGTGAAAGCGATACAGTAAAGCATTTTATAAATGTGTACTTCCACTACGATGACATCTAATTTCAGTTTATTCTTGCTATTTGGTGATGATTTTTTCTAGCTTAAGCTGCAGTTTCAGACTGGACGTGTTACCTGCATCTTTTATTAATCCCTTCACTATCTGGGGACCCTCTTTAGGTAACGAAATCAACCTGGCAATAGTAAGACCGAACTACAACAGATTTCACCGTGATGAAGAGTTTAAAGCACTTTCAGTATGATGTTGTATTGATTTATTTTGGTGCTACCTTTCGACGACACCCATATGAGAGACAAATGATGGTAAAATTGTTAATGGAGGTTCGAAATTGCTGGTTAGTTTAACATCTCAGTATATTTGTATTAGCCTGGAGACAGCGTATAGGAAATATGGGCCTTACAGAATCACCAAAAAGCTTAATACTTCACTCTGCAGACGTATTGATTTTATTATTACTGGTTACTTTAACAGGACCTCATTAGGGTTTCACAATTCGGAGACAAAATTAAGGAATTATTGATCTTGTTTGCGTCAGTCAGAAGTACTCTGACGGGTATTCTCTGCGATTTCTGCAAGATCTCATATTCCTTGCCTACCTCCCTTCCTACTTATCTGCCTGCCCACCTCCCTGCCTACCTACGTACCTGCTTACATGTCACTGAATGCACAGTGAGGCTGGTAAGTGAGGAAATGGAGAATGTGAGTGCATTTAAGTACCTGGGTAGTGTGAATAGTAAGTGAAATGGAAGTCTGGAGAATGAAGTGCTTGAAAGGGCACAGCAAGGAAGAAAAGCTGCTCGTTCATTGAAAGTAGTGATAAGAAACAGGGACGTGAGAAGTAAGTAAAGAAGTCTCTACATGGCAATATTGTGTTCCCCTCTCTAACGTATGAAAGTGAGGCTTGGATCTTATGGGAAAGACACAAGTCAAGAGTGGGAGTAGTTGAAATGATTTATTTGAGAGGAGCATGTGGAGTTACATGGAGAGACAGGCTAATAAATGAGGAAGTGAAGGAGCATTGTGATGTAGATGTGGAAGCGATAGAAAGCATTATGAGAAATACACTGAGGTGGTTTGGCCATGTGGAGAGGGTGGAGAGCGAGAGACAAACTAGGAGAGTGTATGTGAGTGAGGTGGAGGAGGGGAGAGGTAGGGAGAAACCGAGGATGAGTTGGAGAAATGGGTTTGAGAGGTATATGATAGAGGGGGGTGTGTACCATTCCCCTTATATGTATATGTGTATTTATTATGACAATAACACACAATCTGTGGAGAAAATCGGAGGATAATCTCTATAGAAAGTCAGATGGGTGGATGAAGATACACTAGTATAGTTACACAGCTGAATGGAGAACGAAGTGGAGGGGAGAGGTGAGGGCGTTGATCAGCTGGTGGGAGAACGGGTGGGCACGTGGTGGGCGGAGCCAGAGGCAAGCTTGTAGTATGTATGTAGGATGAGTCTTGGAAGAGGTGGAGCGTCTCGCTGGGCTTGAGCCGATACGTGAATAGGAGGGTTGAGTGGCGTGGTGGTGGTTGTTTAATCCGGACCAGATGTGGAAGCACTGATGGGTGGACAAATGTCGCCACAGGCAGATGCAAAGCTGGTGGGTGGCAGATGTTGTAGAGGGCAGTGACGTGGCAGATGCAGAGAGGGAACGGCAGACGCTGGAGAGGTCCACCGGCAGATGAACAGGTGTCGGAACAGGTGCCTGAACAGCTGTCGGAACAGGGAAGACAGGTGCTGAGGGCGGCGGCGTCGATTGTCGCGGCCTGTGTGGGGTTGTGGTCGATGTAGAGAGCGGCACTGGTGAGGGGAATTGGACACTTGTATGCAGGGCCGGTATTACGCCACGAGAGTGAGGGCGACGCTGTGAGAGGCGGAGCGGCAAGGAGGTGTTGTTTGGCACTACAACACTGTAGGAGGCGTTTGGAAACAAGGGTCGATCACCGCTGCTACCAAAAATGTAACACCCCTCTCTTGATGGTTGAAGGAAAGTCCTGGAGTAGCTATTTACGGCCTTTACTTGTGGAGCACAGAAATATAGGTGCTACCTCTGTGATATCAGCCCTCGACTGACAAGACACATGGAAGTGGTTTCTGGCTAGCCTGGGAACACTGCTAACTCTGCAGTTCTGGATATAGTGGGGGGGGGGGGCATACAGTGGGGGGGGATACAGT
Source organism: Birgus latro (assembly GCA_018397915.1). Lineage (NCBI taxonomy): Eukaryota > Metazoa > Arthropoda > Malacostraca > Decapoda > Coenobitidae > Birgus > Birgus latro. The sequence goes on along the minus strand of JAGKTI010018711.1, from coordinate 6,346 downwards.
GAGGGAGGCATAATACATACACATGTACATATAAGGGGAATGGTACAGGTGTGTGTTGGGGGGAGGGCAGCAAAATGGGAGGGGACAGGACGGGATGGAGGCGATTTGTTTGCGGTCACCCCTGACGAGATTAAAGCGTCTGGCTATAGACAAACAGACAGATAGCCTTCCTCCCTTCCTAGCAGTCTCCCTTCCACTGCCTGCCACCCTTCCTACCTCCCTACCAATCTCTCTACCTGCCTCTATTCCTCCTTCCCCACCTAACTTCCTGCCGGTCTACTTCCCTGCCAACCTCCCTGATACCTACGTCCTACTTACCTGTTTCTTTGTCTACTTCTCCACCTACCTACCTACCTACCTACCTCCGCATTTCCCTGTCTACCCAATTATCTGTCTACCTTCCTCCTTGACTAACTTACTACCTACACTGTCTGCGTACCATCCTGTCGACCTACTTACCTGGCCATAAACCTGCCTATCTCCACCACCTAGTGAGTTGTCGACACTAAGGCTTATTTATTTATTTATCTTCAGTTTGTCAAGCTCGCTGGATGAGTCAGGACTGTGGTGAGGGCATAAATTACTTTATTTTAAATGATCCTTCCGATGATGGCAATTTTATGCTAATTTTCCTTTGAATGTAGTCTTTTTCTGTATGCCCTCGACCTTTTATTTGGTCACTGTATCTTTGAGGTTGACGTGGGTGTGTTGACCACTCCGATGAAAGCATACACTGTCAGCTTGAGAGGATTCATTTGATACATTATACGTCAAAATCGGTCCGTCACTACGATTTGTTGTCGCGAACGAACGGTCGGACAAACGGAAAACTCATCCCAGGTTAGCCGTGCAAGGCCACTGACTTCGTGTTAGGGAATTTCACGCCGAACGGGGACGGTTTGTGGCTCGAGGATTTTCTCAACTTCACGACTAAGAGTGTCCTTGCGAAGTGTTTCTTGTTCACTCTGACATTCAGTACGACGACGTTTATTTAAAGTTTATTTGTAATACTTCCAGATGATTTTTTTAAATGTAATGGTAGACGTTTCGCTGTGAATGGAGTTCATATAACCTTCTTTAACCCCGTCACTGCTAGAGATCTTTCTTAACTTGAATTATTTTGTCTGGTGAGCGACTGCGTGAAGTAAAAAAAAAAAAGTGATCGTAGTGAAGAGGTTAACACTGGACAGTAAGTCTTCGTTCAGTATCAGACGCTGACTGCGACTTCCATCCACTAAGAGGCAGTATTACAGATGAGCAGGAACCATGGCTGGCCAGGTGCTGTACAAGGCTACGGGTAAAATGTTGTGGTGGTGTGGTGGTGGGCGACGCCACATGCCACGCTGAAGTTTTCTGAACATTTTACTTTTACCGTTGCACCTGGTGTGTGGGTCTGGGTTGGTATTCATCAAGGAACCTAACTTCCTGGATTTAGTGCCGTATTTTATTAATTTGTTATGGCTGCCTTCAGACTGAATCCAGTGTCGTATTTGGCTGGTTTATTCTTCCAACCACCAGACAATTTAATTTAATTAAACAGGAACTTAACTGTTAATGTGCTGATGAAGCATGTAACTCCTCCAGTTCGAAAAGATTCTCCAAAGCTAAATAAATCGCCTGATGCCTGTAATAACGAAACAGAAATGTGTCAACGATGTGAAGTGCTTAACTATTTTGAAGGACACAAACAAGTAGCCATACCAGTGTAGTTTTACTTGAAGTCATTGATAGTTTCATATTTGTAGCTTTTATGGTCACTTCAGTTTGATTTCGGAGTGTACGGTGTAAGCAAATAATCTTAAACACAACTTAGGCTAAAGATATATATGAAGGTCACTGTAGTAGGGCTGTGATCTGCACGGTATAAACAAGCAACCTTATATTCAGCGTAGTCTTCAGATAGTTTGTAAACATGAAACCTGGCCAAAAAACAACAAGGAAGAATGTCCTTGGCAAAAATCCACAACACAGTCCTAACATGAAAGGCTTTGATCGCGCCCTGGCTTCCTCCCAACAGTCCATGCTGCTCACCCATTTTTTTTCCTCTATCTGTTTTTCTTTTCTTTTTTTCTTCTTCTTCTCTTTTCTTCCATACTTTACTATTATACGTTTATTTTTCGTACAGATATGAATATTTCAAATTGCCTGTTGCAAGGTTGAATCCCCGGCTACCTTGATTCACATCAGGTACAGTCAGATGGCCTACATTAGTTAGCCAACTGTCACTGCGTTTACTTCACACTTATGGCATTTACGTCATTTTCCTCCCAGACGTATCATTTCGAAGAGAATCGCCGATGAGCAGAGAAACATACCAAGCCACTCTCAACTTCGGAATAAATGCCAGCAGAAAGAAATGAGAAGTTGAAGAGATGAATAGGGCGAGCATTTGTTCCTGATTGTTTTTTTGCTCTCAGTGTGGTAGAGAGTGTCCTGGTACATTCCGGTACAACGATTTGCGCAGATACATCTACTCGCACCATCAACCTTTATATCTCCGTCTGCTATTGCTTTAGTATTATTTAACATACAAAAATGATTGTATTCTCGTCATTAATTCCTCCTCCCGTAAAAGGGTATTTATCAGTACCCCTCCTGCTACACGCGGGTTCATAACCATTTCTTGATTACGAATTTATAGTAAAGCATCATGATCATCCAGACCTTTCCCACTCCAAAGTGAGTATTGTAGCCCAGTAAAACCAGACATTTTCATTCATCTATGAGTAAGTTTTACATGGCTGAGAATGTAAATACTGATGTTTTATCTCTCTCATGGTCGGAACAACTCTACTGTTCTTTTGTAGCCAAAGGCAGACGATTATATTCAGCAGAATAAGTCATTCAAGGCTAATAGTGTTAAGGTAGACAATCAGTTTACGCTGCCTCAGTAGTCTTCCTCAAGACTGTGAGTCGCAGTCATTGATTTACATCCAGGTCCTCAACTGGACTCCTGCATCGACAGGGAAATGGGGATGCACACTCCCTAAAATCTGACCAGCAACAGAATTGAATCCTAGTTCCTACCAGTTGCGAGCTGCATGCACTAACTAATGCACCACGGCTCCGCCATCACCCGTCTTCGCCTGTAAATTCTCCAGGACATATATTACGATGCAACGGTTTGTATGCATTGTGTACGTAGCTCATTGTCGCCTAGTTATGTCTTCAAACATTTCATGCTGGAGTCTTCCTCACCTGAATAACATAGTCTGGTTATCATCAGGAATAAAATGCCTAACTGCGACCATAACACTCAAGGATTAAATTTAAGCATGATGATAGCCAAGCAAAAGAGAGAGAGAGAGAACTTATAGTAATGTGGGTGCTGGTGTGCTGGTTATTTCTTCCCTCTTCCTTCGTCTTTCTCCCACTCTCTCCTCTTCTCTTTGGCTCGCTTAGTACTTACAGTACGCCATGTACTCTCTCTCTCTCTCTCTGCTTGTACACTGTCCATTTCCCCACGGTTGCATACCCTTTTCCACTTATACTTCCATCGTTTCAGTCTTTTCTTATGGCAGCAAAAATGGTTCTGGAAGTATTGTCAAGCAACGCCTGGAAAGCAGGAGCCGGGAAGTGCACTGGCTAGCACGCCCAGCATGAGACTGAAAGTACGCGAGTTTGATTGTCGGGCTGGTCTTCCTCTTGGACAAAGTTTACTTTCCCTTTGTCCTTGTCACCCAGCAATAAAATTATGGACCTGCACATCACCGACTGAAGCGAGATGTAATGCAGGTGAAGACCTAATGCTGGGATGGATGCTCTTGTAGTGAAGGTATTAATGAAGGCTGTACCATTCCATTCTGGTTTGAAAATTTTCTTTAGGAAATTCAATATTCGCATTGAAAGTATTAAAATCTTAATTTCTTAAGGACAGTTCTAAATTGAACAAAACCATCTGGCTGTAGTTATGATTAGAGGTAAATGGAGACCGTTTTCCGCCTCTTTAGTCGTGGGGATCAGACATAAGTTTAATAAAATCACCTCTTGGTATTCAAAATTAAATGTTATAAAGTTGTCACTGTGCTGAGGGAGGTGAAATGAAAATGAAAAAGAGAATGAATAAACGCTTATTCTTCTTATCTTCATATTATTTTTGTTTAGTTGTGAGAAACTCTCCCAACTGTAAGAGTTAGACAAATGATCATTAACCCTTTCACCACTTGGCTCTTATCTTGAGTTCAATAAAGTGGTCTGGCAACAACGAGTATATAGTAAAAAATGGTGTACTCGGACTTAATGGGACAATGATTGAAGAGACTAGCACCTTGAGATGTGACTAAGAATCGGTATGGAGGCGGCCTGCAGTCCTAATGTGCCCATGTTCGAATCCCGGCTGGGGCAGGGAACAGTTTAATGATTTGAAATTCTTAAAAAAGCAGACTTTTCTGATCTAGCAAATGTCCCGCCGACATGTCATAAAAGTACCCCCGCTAATACCAGTACACCAGTCCTGTATGAGACAGCCCTAGCATGTATTCAATAACTATGGTGGGTGTTAGCGCCAAAGTGGTGACACGTGGAGATGTAGGAGGACTACTGGGCCCCAAGGAGGACTACTGGGACTTAGGAATAGGCCCTGAAGCCTTTGCCCAGAGTCGGACACGTAAAAAAAAAAAAAAAAAAGAATGGTGGGTGGGGGTGGGAAGGAGGGCAGGGGATAAGAGAAAAGGACTTGGGGGGGGGGATGGACAGGGATGGGGGACGAGGAGGGTGAGGGTGAACTGTGATGACATAGGGAATTATGCTCTGCCAATGGTAAAACTTCCGAACTTGATGAGTTGGGCATTTTTTTTTTTTTAGAAGAGTTTATGTTAAGTCTTGTTAAGCACCCATGGAGACATCACACATCCCTGTCTCAGTTCCACATTTAGATAAAAAAAAACTCACTCAGCTCACCATCCATTTGCACCGCAGCGCTAACTCCATACATACTCTTCACAGCACTCGACAATTTCCCCTCCACTCCATATATTCTTAATACCTTCCACATACTCTGCCTATCTGCTCGGTCATAATATGCTTTCTCCAAGTCCATGAAGGCAGCATACACTTTCTTTCCCTTCTCTAGATACTTCTCCACTAAACATCTTAGAACAAATATCTGATCTACACACCCTTTTCCCTTCCTAAATCCCTCTTGTTCTTCTCCAACTAGCTCCTCTGTAATATGCCTAACCCTGTCAATGAGTATTCTACCATATATTTTTCCAAACTAAGAAGGCAAATACCCCTATGGTTACCACATACGTCTCTCTCCCCTTTTCTTTTGTATAAAGGGTCAATTATACATGATTTCCAGTCCTCTGGAACCCTTCCCTCTTCCAAAGCCAATCTACACAACTTCCATATCCATTCCACAACAGTCTCCCCCCAATACTTCAGCATTCCACCACACTCCATCAACTCCCGGGGCCTTTTCCATCATGATCTTCATTGCTTCAACTACTTCCACCCTACTGATATCTTCCTCCCTCCTCTCATCTTTTCTCCCAGCCAGTCCCTAACCACTTATATTCACATTCAACAAATCCTCAAAGTGCTCTTTCCATCTCCTCAGTTTATCTCTCTTCTCCACCAGCAATCTATTATTCCCATCTTTCACTCTCCTACTATTTCCCCTTTCACACTGTCTTACTTTCTTTACTTCATCCAAAACAATTTCTTACTCTCCCTCCATTTTACACTCAGATTCCTCCCAAACTCCTCATTCACATTCTTCTTACTTTCCTTCACCAATCTCTTCACCTCTCTTCTCCAGCTCACATATACCTCTCTCTTCTCTCTCTCATCTTCTCCCCTACATCTGCTCGCTAGCCATTCACTATATGCCTTCTTCTTTTGTTCCACAGCTCGTTTCACCTCATCATTCCACCATGCAGTCCCTTGCACACCCCTGCATCTCCTCCTCACTCCAAAAACCTCCTCACACGCTGCGCCTATCTCTTCCGTGAAAATCTTACATACATCTTCCACCCTAAATCCCTCTTGTTCTTCTCCAACTAGCCCCGACAAAATCTTCCTCAGGATTACCCACTAATGTTTAATAATGAACAGTTATGTCCTGCATCATCCTTGAACATGCTTGGGGTTTCATTCTCTCAGGATTTGTCTTGGAAAGAACATATTACATCTCATGTGAAATCTGCTTCCAAGAGATTAGGTGTGCTAAGCCGATTCCGAACTTTCTTTACCCCTGCACAGTTGTTGACCTTGTACACGGGTGTTATTCGCCCGTGTATGGAGTACAACTCTCATGTGTGGGGAGGCTCCCCACATGCAGCTCTTCTCAATAGGGTGGAGTCAAAGGCTTTTCGTCTCATTAACTCTCCTCCTCTTACTGATT
>JAGKTI010018710.1:0-17496 GCA_018397915.1 Birgus latro | reverse complement strand
TATATCGAGAAAGAATGGTTGCACATAAAAATCAGTAACAATTTCGCCATTAAAAACTATTTCGCAAAAGCTGAATCATACCAGGTGGTGATGGTTTAGTAGTGTCATAGGACTGTAACTACATACCTGTATATTTGAACAGTTGTTTATAGTTTTGAAAAGATTAGTTAAATAAAGACTAAAAATTTGCTGGTGAAATTAATCTTGTCAATTACTACTATTACTAGTACTAATAGAAGTATTAGTTGCAGAAGTAATAGTAGTAGTAGTAGTTGTTGTTGTTGTTGTTACTGTTGTGTTGTTGTTGTACTACTAGTAGTTGTAGCAGTAGTGTTATAGATGTAATAGCAATGGTTTCAGTAGCAGTACTAGTAGCAGTAGTAGTAGTAGTAGTAGTAGAAGAAGTGTCAGCTCTGGTACATCTAGTCGGTGAACACTTCATCATCTGAACAGCAAACGCATCAAATGGTGCGAGAGTGGATGTCAGTGGTCAAGGTTTCTGGACACGTGGGCAGAGGGCTTTCTTGGACATTTGGAAATTTGATCCGATGGCAGCATGTCATCGTGGACTGTCTCTCGATGCTGCACACAAGAATGAAAAAAAAAATAACAGAAACTATCAAGAAAGGATATAGCATGTGGCCCACGGTTGATTCACTCCCCTTGTGTTCACATCAGGTGGGATGGGGTCCAGAGACGGGGAGATTCTACTCCAGCCTGGCAGAGATTCTTTGTGAGAAGAAGCATCAACCCCTGTGTTCTGTTATGGCCTGGATGAGATGTTGATTGCAATTCTCCCTCGTGAGGCCTGCACTCCTATGACTCTGTGGCAGAAGATCACCAGCCTCAGGCCTGTCTTTCTGGCGGGCATGGATTATGAGGTTACTATGGTCGAAAGTTCCATACACCAGCGACTTCAATAGATTAATGGCTACATTTGCACTGCAATGTCAAAGTAATAAAAGTAGTAGTGATGGTTCGTAACCAAAGCAGTTGGCGTGCTTCGGGCCAACGGATGGTAACATGAGAGTTAGAGTCAACCTTCACGTTACAACTCCAAATGGTGATCTGTATTATGAAGGTTGGTTTTGATCTTCACTGTTTAATTCCCAAATGGATGGAGGTGAAGATAGAAGTTAAAAAAAAAAAGTAGTAGTAGCAGTAGTAGTAGCTGCTATTGTTGTAGTTGTTGCTGTAATACAGTAGCAGCACTTTTAGTAGTAGTAAATGTAGCTGCTGTTCTTTTAATATTGAAATACTGTTGTTGTTGTTGTTGTTGCAGCCTCAGATTCATCTGAAAGTGAATCCAGTGAACTACAGGCGGACGCTGTCCTCCTCTTGCAGTCCATCATCCTCCTTTTGGGGACTAGGGAGGGAACTGAGGGACGTTTGTATCACCGGGCAGTAGAGCCACCAACTTACATCTGTGCCACAATGTGAAGGCGATCCCTGCCCAGCATCGTAATAATACGTACACTAGAGATGTCAAGAATTATAAGCACATCTATATCATGAAAGAAGAAGAGGCAGAAGTCCCAGGAAGGTTTAACAAATTGTGTAGGGGACTTCGTAGCACCCCTTCCTAACTGATTTATTTTGCACATGACTCTGTGACACTCGCTTGTATGCTGTTTAGATCGTTTTTTTTTTTTTTTGTGGACATGGTTTGCGAGTGTAACATACAAGAGGATACTGAGGTGCTGTGTGCAGATTGAATCGGTGAGGAAGAAGATCTACGAAGCCTCTTATGCTACTTTTATTATCAGTGCCTATGTACAACACGTTTGTCCAAGTCACAATCTTCCCCTAGAATAAGACCCATATCACTGACATTATATTCAAGTCCCCAAGTTTATTATACGGCTATTTGAACAGGGAAAAGAGGCCAACAGAACTTGTCTGGGCAAAATGTCAGTGTTAATTCACGAGGCTCTGGTAGCCAGCGACGCCATGGCAGCGTTGGTGGATATTCACCCGTGGTGGTGAGGCCGACCAACACAACACACCGAGAAGTTTTTTTTTTTTCTATCTGTCCGTCTGTCTCTCTGTCTATCTCTATTTATCTATCTATGTGCCTGTCTGCCATTCTCTCCATCATTATTTATTTACTCAATTTATTTATTTATTTATTTATCTGTTTATTTCTTTATTTATTCATTGCTTGGTAGGTGTTCTGTTCTCCATTTGTGTCACTCTCGTTACTGCATAACACCTTTGGTAACTGTCCTTTTCTTAGCACAGGATCGTGTTGTTTAGCCAGTGAGAGGCCGAGGGGGTGACATTGGGAGATGTGCTGGGAGGAAAGGGATTGCAATCCTGAATAAAATCGTCTAAAGGGAGCAAGAGTAAGATACAAAAGACGTCATCGTTGTGAAGGGATTGTTCACTAATGCTAGTTCAAGTCCTTCAGTTATACATTTTTCTCATTTGATTTTTTATATATTCCTTTCTCTTTATGTTTTCATTTTCAGTTGGACAGTTTAAGAGTCGTAGAGTCATTGGCAACAACTCGTCTGCCATATTTTCTGCCTGTTACATCTTATTATCCTTTTGTACTTAACTACTTTTGCTGGAGAGGAACGCCTTCATTTGGTGGCGCTGATATAACAGGGCTGTTCAACAGCCTGGTTATACACACGTGTTTCAGCTACTCGCACTTTCCTGTTCCCCGAAAGAATGGTGGACTGAAGAAGGGCAGCTTAAGCCTGCAATCCATTCGGTTCACGTTTCAGAAGAGCCTTGGGGCGCAGGAACAATGTATTTGATTCAGGCATGTTGGCGATGGACATACATAGCATACACGGGGAAATAAAGGCTTAATATGCAAAACAAGTCAGTTATGACATCACTGGACTGAAAGGAATAAAGCGGAAGGACAAACTCGCACAAATTAAATATCCTAAGAAAGTCAAGAAATAAAAAAATAACGTGTTCTTGGTTGTGATAGCGGCCCCCATCCGCACTACAGAGTAAGCAGACGCCTTGCCATGGCGTCTCTGGCTGGCCTGGCTTCAGCACGTCATCGATCTTTTGGATACGCTGAGTTTATATAATCTAGTTTATCTTTACTGGGAAAGTAAATCATGTGGCTTTTGCCTACAACATGTTTTGTTTCGAAACTTATTCTAGATATAATTATGTATGATTCTTGTGTTGGGTCAGATGCATCTGCAAGCAAATATAAAAAATCAGGAAGTTTTTGAGTAAGATTTTCTTTGGATTAGGGTTAAGAAATAATAACATTGCTTCATAAGTGATGAAATCTACATAGTGCCCCTAATATTCTCTTGCAAGCTATCTGTGATAATAATATATATGTGTTCATTATTTACGATTTCTTACACTTAAGATAGAACTCACGTATTACAGGGTTTAATAAAACCTATATTAAACCCATCAAGGTCAATAAGGTTTCCTTAAGTTGTAAAAAAAAATGCCTGGATAAAACTAGGGCTCAGTTAAAATTACGTGGCGGTGCTGTGTTGACCGTCACCACCCGCCTCCACGAGAGGGACACCACCAGGCGGCCATGGCGCCTTGGAGCCGTGTTGTCGATAGCAGTGGACAGTTAATAACATTTATTCTATACTGGCAATTTTTCTGTTACGCACTGACCTGCCGTTTTATGTTACTGGTGACATGACTATAGCAGGCCAGGCCAGACGTTTCTAAAACCAATTATATCGGTGCCACCTCGTGAAGGCACTCCTCTTCAGCACCATGTCGAGAGTAAAGGAAAATACTGTATATAACATACCAGAGAATAATGAGGCGCATCAGGCAAAACAGAATACTAGGGAAGAAGTGGGAAACTTTTTATGCATTGTAACATCTAACATGCAATCCCGTCGTTATTATACATATTACTGTGCACTCCCCCAGTCTTTATTATAACCTAAAGGATATATTATCGAGTAGGGGAGTAGATATTATATTTAAAATCACGACTGGGAAACTAACCTAACCTAACTTATATAATATAGGCTGGGGAAGTATGGACGCATGATCATGACTGGGGAGTGCTTATTATAAGTATAATTATGACAGGGAAGTGATTGTTATACGTATAATCTTGACTGGGGTGTGCTTATTATACGTAAAATAATGAATGGTGAGTGGAAATCCAGGGAAGTGCAAATTACACGCCACAGCGGGATTGTCGTCTGGTAAGCTTTGGCGTCTCTCAAATACCTCACTCGCAGCCAATTATCTTGCTTTCTGCGACTTTATATTCTTTTGAATGTTGTTTATGGGACAACTAAAATAAATTTGGTTGGCAGGCTTCGTTGGTTGTTTGTCTGATTGTCTTGGTATCTTGAACAAGAGGTCTCCGGTGCACAGTGTATATCGTACTGTGACTAAAATTACTGCCTTTTTCAAACATTCCCTTAATCTTAATCTTATCTCCTCTCCTCTCCATTCCCTATTTTTCATTTTACTCGTCCCCCTCTTCTTTACCCCTTGTTTTATTTGTCTATTACAAATTATCCAACGAACAAATATATTAAGAATACAGCAGTAACGTTCAATACCCAATCCACACACACACACACACACACACACACACACACACACACACACACACAAGTAGAAGTACAATCGGTGATTTAAGAAAGTATTTTTGCACCGTATTTTACCATTGTCATTGTCACTTTATATCGAGTAATTTGTACTGATTATTTCCGATAATTATATACACCAAGTCATCCCGGACACGATAGTGTAACCGAAAGTTTTATACTATACGTCACAACCAAGGTACTGATTTATTATTCACGGATTGTATACATCCGGTTTAAGAGAGATGCAGTCGGCGGCAGTTTAATAGTGTGTGTGTGTGTGTCTGTGAGTGTGTGTGTTTTACTGTACCAAGGGTTTATATTTTTCCATATATCACGCTTAGTATTTGTCTATCTTCATTAAATAATATTAAGTCTAAATTCGGTGTTCTGACTGGATAAACTCGGTCCGGACGGTGCAGTAGAAGTTCCAAAATTGTATCCCTCGCCCAGCTGTGACGGCCAAGTCGGAAAGGTTCTGTTGATCCCCGCACAGGTGAAGCGAACTGTATCCGTACAAGGGAAGAGCTGGGCTGCCTGACAACTCGAAACTTAGAGCTGGAAGAAGGCATGGTTAGTTTGCCTGTCTGTTGGCAGGCTTCGTTGGCTTGTTTGTCTGGCTGCTTGTCTTGGTATGTGGTTGGCGAGTTGGCTTGGTTGGTTGTTTGTCATCGTTGGCTTGGTTCGTTGTCTCGGTTGGTTGGATGGTCGCGGAACGGGGAAGGCTTAACCCTTCCGGGAAGTGAGGAAGGGTGTCATCTGGGTGCATCACGAATCACGGAATGGGAGACTGGCTGTGACGGGGTGTGTTGGTTGGTTGACTGTCTGGCTTGATTGGCTGTTTTTCTGGTTGATTGTCTTGGTTAGTTGATTGCTTGCTTGATTTGGCTGATTGCTTGGCTTGGTTGCTGGATGGTCGCGGAACGGGGAAGGCTTGATCCTTCCGGGAAGTGAGGAGGGGTGTCATCTGGGGTCCGGGACCTGGGTGCATCACGAATCACGGAACGGGAAACTGGCTGTGATCCGGGATGTGACAGGGTGTGTTGGGTGGTTCCTTGTCTGGCTTGATTGATGGATGATCACGGGACGGGGAAGGCTTGATCCTTCCGGGAAGTTAGGAGGGGTGTCATCGGGGCCCCGGAACCCGGGTGTACCAAGAATCACGGAACGGGAGACAGGCTGTGATCCGGGATGTGACGGGGTGTGTTGGTTGGTTGATTGTCTGGCTTGGTTGGTTGAATGTTGGTTTCGTTGCAGTAAAAGCTCATCATCGTCATTCATAGCCCATCATTACTCATAGTCCATCATCACTCATAGGCCATCATCATTCATAGCCCATCATCACTCATAACCTATTATCATAGCCCATCATCACTCATAAATCATCATCACTCACACCCATCGTCATTCATAGCCCATCATCACTCATAGCCCATCATCACTCATAACCCATTATCGTAGCCCATCATAACTCATAAATCGTCACAATTCATACCCAATCATCATTCATAGCCCATCATCACTCATATCACATCATCACTCATATCACATCATCATTCATAGCCCATCATCACTCATAGCCCATCATCACTCATAACTCATCATCACACATTGCTCATTATCACTCATTGCTCATCAGTCATAGCCCATCATCACCCACAGTCCATCATCACTTATAACCCATCATCTCCTAGCCCATCATCACTCATAGCCCATCGTCACTTACATCCTTCTTCTACAGAAAACAACGGCTACTAAGATGGTTTGTTTCTCAGTCTTTGGTGTCAACGTGTGTGACTATGGCATGCCAAGGCTGGGTTTCTGTGAGAACTGTGTTGTGGTTGTGCCTCTGTTGTCTACACTCTTTTCTGGCCATCTTCCGAGCTTCTGCGAGATGAATAGTTCCTTTGCTGCAGAGGGCTCGCCATTGTTTCAAGATCTTTTGATATGATGCTGCATTACGTCAGAGTTGTCCTTATATAATCTTTTTATATCTTCTACTGTCCCCCTGGGATATGCGAGGCGCTGCAAGGAATTGACCATGCAGAACCTGGCGAGGAAAGCGGTGCTCAGGCATGTTGAACGCGTGCCCGACCCATCTTAGCTGTCTTTTAGTCAGTATGGCGTCTCTGCTTGTTGACTTTGCCAACTGGACTTTATCCTCTCTACTCTACAAACATCGGATGTAAGATGACTCAAGTTGTTTGATTCGTGCAAGGACTATTGCATCAGTGTTATGCTCATGTGTCAGCACACTTCCAAGGTAGGTAAAATTCGCCACTTGTTTTGTACTCTGCTGCGTTGTATCTCATAGATATTATATCTGTTATATAGTTTCTGGGGTATTTGCAAAGACATCACAGTCATCAGTATATTACTTGGAGATGTCTGAAATTATATAAGTTACCAGCTAGACTGATCTGGATTTTTTATTTCGTGGTCAAAGTTCATTTGTTGGTGACGTAAAAGGGTGGCTGCAGTGAGATAGATACTGAAAAGGAAAGGAACCACGACACGTCCTATCTTTATATCCACATCCTTTTTGAAGGGTTTGGATTTGCTCCCACCTATGGATACACGAGCATTCATGTTGCCATGCAGGCACTTTAGGATGGCAAGAAATTTGATTGGAACTCAAAATGTTGAAAGAGCATTCCATAACATTTCTCTGTTGACAGTGTCAAATGCTTTTGGAAGATCGGTGAATGCGATATATAAGTCACAGTTCTGCTCGTGACATTTTTCTTGTATTTTCTCAGTACCTGAGTTGGTAAAGTACATTTTTTTCCCACCAAAAATTTCAAAGAATCCATATGTGTATTTAATTTAGTTCAGTCATCCTAATGATTACTTATACAAGCTACATATGTCTCATTTTTGTAGTACAGTTTCCTTTGGTAATAATAAAACATGTTTGCATATTATATTTAACTTTTTCCTACTGTGATTCCAGATGCATGCAGTGTTTCCTATTACGCTACAAAACATAAGGGTTTCCTGTCTAGGGTAAACAGGCTGCATGCACTTACGCTGAGGGTGGGAAACTGTATTGCCCTTTCGAAGGTACAGGACTATTCGTTATTGGGATCTTTCGCTATCCAAAATGCCCTCTTATTGTTTCTATCTTTCTGTTTGTGCCTTCATCTCTAGTTTCCTTTCTGGTTGTTCTATACAGTAGATGCTGTTGTAGACGGCCACTGCCCTTATAAAAGAGCTATCATTAACGGTGTTCCTAAGGGTTCTGTCCTATTTCCAACTCTTTTCCCTCTATTCATCAGTGACCTATGCTGTACATCTAACCCTATCCCCATGTTCCTCGATGACTCCACCCGTCACATTTCCGTTCGCTTCTCGTGACGTCCGTCTCAGCAGTTACTTCACACAAGGGTTGAGACTATGGCACATATATTGTTTGATTTCGCTCATATCTCTGATTGGGGTAAAAGTAATCGTGTAGTTTTTTATGCATTGAAAGCTCAATTCTTACATCTTTCAAACCGTCAATATCTTCCACAGGAGAGTCCTCTAATTTTTTAACAATATCTCTTTGAATCCTGCATCATCTTTGAACATACGTGGTGTTTCATCCTATCGGGATTTAGCTTGGAAAGATACTGCCTCTTTTATAAAATCTGCTTCCAAGAGATTGCATGTGCTAAGCCGGCTCCGTGCTTTCTTTGCCCCTTGCACTGTTGTTGACTTTATACAGGGACCTTATTCACCCCTGTGTACAGCACAACTCTCATGTTAGAGGAAGCTCCCCACATGCAACCCTTCTCAACAAAGTTGAGTCAAAGGCTTTTCGTCTCATTAACTCTCCTCTTCTACTGGATCCCTTAAGCATCTGTCTCTTTCCCGCACTGTTGCATCTTTAGCTCATTTCTATCACCCTCCTGCCCTGAACCTGTCATGGTGACTAAATGGCACCACGGCCGGGCAGAAGGGGAGGGTCTCAAGATTTTTTTCATGAATGTTTCTCTGACCTCCTTTGTCTCTCAGGATGCAAACTCCACATTGGGCCACATACAGGATTTCATTAAAGTCGGCATGGAAACATTCATTTCCCATCATATTTACAGAAAAGATGTAATTCACGTAAATGGTTTGACCACAATTATGCTGGAGTAACAGAATATCAAACAACAGCCTATAATACTTATACAAGCACCAAAACTAATGAAACCTTTAACTATTATAGAAATATCAGAAACCATGCCAAAACTATTATCAATCTTTCTAAATCAAATTTTCTTCATAGATAAGCTAACAAACTGCTAAACAACCCAAATGATAATAAAATTTTCTGGTCTACCCTTGATTCATTTAAAACTTCATTATCACCTCTTCCATTCCGCCATTACAGTCCCCCAGTGGAAATCTAATATGTGACCCACGTGGAAAAGCCAACCTTCTTGTTGATGTTTTTTCAACAAACTCGACCCTAAGTACAGAAAATCACAATATTCCTGAACCTGATATTGATTCCCTTCAAGTATCCCCATTCAAGATTCACACAAGATATGTAGAAGCTGTATCACAGAATCTGTCAGTAGACAAAGTTTCTGGTCCAAATGAAATTCCTTCAACAGTTTTAAAAAATTCCTCCCCAGTGTTAGCTCCTGTATTGGCAAAATTTCTCCGCTGATGCATCTGTACCTCAAGTTTTCCAGCCACTTGGAAAGAGGCAAATTTCCATCTTGTTCCTAAAAAAGGGGCCACTTCTGACCCCTCAACCTATAGACAATCGCTATAATTTCCTCTCTCGGTAGTTTTTGAGACACTAATAAACAAACACATAGTCAAGCACTTGGAAAAAATAAATTAATCAATGGTGGGCAGTATGTATTTAGACATGAACATTCAACTGTAGATATTCCTTGCCTTCTTACCCAACATATTAACAAAGCAATAGACTAACTTGGTGAAACACACACAATAGTACTTGATATTTCAAAAGCATTTGACAGAGTATGGCACCAGGCCATATTGTCTAAGATGTCACACTATGGCCTTGCGTCACTGGTTCCTCTAATTTCCTCTTACCATCATAATAGAAAAGTACGGGTCATGGTGAATGGAATTCATTCCCTACTTCATTCCATAAATACTGGCGTCCCTCAGGGACCAGTTTTGGTCTCAACTCTCTTTCTCAATCATATAAGTGACCTCCTATCTGTCACTCACAACCCAATACACTCTTATCCTGATGACTCGCCACTTCATTGTTCTTTCATATTTAATACCTCCTTTACACAATCTGATAGAAATTTCCAAATAAACACAGCAATTTCTCTGATCCAGGACCTTTCTTAAATTAATAAATGGGGACAAACAAATCTGGTCTCATTTAGTGCTAGGAAAACTAAATACATTAATTACCCCAACAGAAAGAATCCCTCAGACTCCCACATAATTTTGAATCAAGTCAGCATTCCCATATCCACTGCAATTGATATCCTAGGTGTCACCCTAAACACCAGCCTAAGCTGGACAGCTTATGTTAAATCCCTTGCTAAAAATGCTTTAAAAAAAATGGAACTTTTGTACAGTGTTCGTGAATTCTTCATTGACGAGCAGGTGGTCACAATATACAAAAATCATTTGCGTTCTCAGATCGAATACTGTTCGCCAGTGTGGAGTGGATGTGGTGCGGTTGCAATGAGGCAGTTGGACAAAATTCATAATAAAGCCATTAGCTTAGCCAATAATTCTGCCATTAGGCAGGACCTTCCCCCATTATCAGTACGTAGAGATGTTGCATCCCTAGCATCATTTTACCAATAGTTTTACCGTAAATGCTCTGACGAACTTGCTTCACTTGTGCCTCCCCTTCACATTTTCTTCCGAAATTCTCGGACAGCTGGGAGCGCCCATGAACTTACACTCTCCCCCGCAACGCAGAACCTCTGCCTTTCAAAATACATTTATCCCCAGAACTACTACTCTCTGGAATTCACTTCCAGGGAGTTGCTTCCCACAAACATTTAATCCATTTTTATTTAAATCCAGTAGTTATAAATATTTTATGAATGGAGGATGCCTTTAGGCACATGGACATGGTTTTTTTATTTCCTTTGTTTTTCCTTCCTCTCTGTGGTGGATGGGTCTGTGGTGGATGGGAGCGCCCATCATCTACTCACTCAGTGTTGAGATGCCATATCATCTCTACACTGAGTGACAAGCCAAATGGTTTCCTGTACCCAAGAAACCACTTACTACGCTGGGTGGTAACCACATAATCGGGGTTTCTGGCAGGGTTAAGTGTCTCCCAGATTCCCCTGTTCAAAATCACTTTATCATGGCAGTCATTTCAGGGAGCCTCGGAGGGCCCAGTACCTGCCCAGGGCCCCAACCAAATGGGCAGATTCGCATTGCCATTTGGAATGTGAGAGTTGTGAATGAGGAGAGCAAGAGGGTGGAAGTGGTGAATATGTTCAAGAGTGCGAGATAAGCCATGATGGCACTGTGTGAAATGAAGCTGAAAGAGTGTGAAGTGGAGGAGGAGGAGGGTGTGGATAGAGAGAGAAAGAGAGGTATTAGGATGAGCTGGATGAAGTAGTGGGAGAAATGCCCTGGAGCTATTAAAGTGAAGATATCTTAATGGGTGATATGAATGGAAGAGTAGGCACTGGTCCTGAGGATAACATAATGGGTTGTAATGGAGTACCAGGAGAAAATGATAATGGGAAGCGACTAAAGGATATGTGTCAGGAGAGGAGGTTGTGCATTTCTAATCTTATCTTAAATGTCAGGACCAACTTGCCTAGCCTCGGGCTCCCACGCTCCTCTGTGGGGCGACATAAAATTGGATAATGAATGAATGAATGAATGATTTCAAACACAAAGATGCACATAAATATACATGGTATAGAGGGAAAAGGGATCATGTAGAAAGAAGCCTGACTGATTACGTGCTCGTGGAGAGGTCGATGCTGGGAATGATTGCTGATACAAGGGCCGTTAGAGGACGATGTGGAGGTCTGTCAGATCATATGATTGTGGTATGCAAGATCAAGCTGAGAGGAGTGAGGTGGATCAGGAGAGAGAGGAGCAGTCAGGGAGAAAGCCTGAAAGTTGAGAAGCTGGGGATCAAAGAAATGGAAGATGATTACGGGACCAAAGTAGTGGAGGAGTTAGAATCAGTGAATTGGAATGAAATGGATCTGGACAGCCTATGGAATGCATACTGGGACTGCTGAGTTAGGAATGCTAAAGTGGTGTGTGGTGTGGCAAAAGTAACAACAAAGAAGAAAGGTCCGGCATGGTGGGATGATGAGGTTAAGAGAGCAGTGGAGGAAAAGAGGAAGAAGTGGCTAAAGTGGTTGCAGGACAGGGGTTCAGTTGAAATAAGATCTGAATATACTGAGAGAAAGAAGCACGTAAAGAGACTAGTGAAGAGGAAAAAGAAGGAGGTAATTGATGATCTATGAAGAAAAATAAATGCAAACTATTCTGAAAATAGGAAGTTATTCTGGAAAGAGGTGCGGAAATGTAGAAGTGAAGGCGGAAAAGAAATGTGATGGTGTGAAGGATAGAGGTAGTAGATTATTAACCCATGGGGATGAAGTCAGAACCAGATGGAAAGAATATTTTGAAAGCCTGATGAATGGGAATAGATAAAGCAGAGCGGCAGTAAACATGATTGGTTTTGGGGGATGTGTAGAGAAGGAATGCAGTGCCAGGAGATGTGAAACTCGCACGGGGGAAGAATGCTGTGAAGCGGCTGAAAAATGGGAAAGCAGCTGGGGTTGATGAGGTATATGCAGAGATGATTAAGTGTAGTGGAAAGAGTGGAATGAAGTGCTTGTTGAAGATATGTAAGAAGGCATGGATGAGTGAAACTGTGCCAGCAGAGTGGAAAAATGCTGTGATTGTACCCCTGTACAAAAATGAAGGTGAGAGAAGTGAGTGCAAGATTTATCGTGTCTTAAGCTTAATGAGTGTGGAAGGGAAGGGGTATGGAAGAATTATTATAGAGAAAGTAAGAGAGATGTCAGAAGTCCTAGTGAGTGATGAACAGGATGGCTTTAGGAGCTGCAGAGGATGTGTGAATTAAATATTTGCAGTGAGGCAGACAGCAGAGAAGGCTTGTGAGAAGGACCATAAGGTGTTTTTGGCATTCGTGGATCTGGAAAAAGCATACGACAAAGTGGACAGAGAAGGATTGTGGAAAGTTTTGCGCATGTACGGTGTAGATGGTAAGCTGCTAAGTGCCGTCAAGAGTTTTTGTGATGGTAGTGAAGCATGTGTAAGAGTTAATGGGCAATGGGCATCGAAGTGAATGGTTCACGATCGGTGTGGGCGTGGCACAAGGTTGTGTGACGTCTTCATGGTTGTTCAATATATATGAATGGATGGGGTGGTGAGAGAAGTAAAAACACGAGTAATGGAGAGGGGGATGGCGTTAGTAACGAATGGTGATGGATGGAATATCTCAGATTTGTTGTATGCTGATGATGCAGTACTGCTTGCAGATACCAGACAAAAGCTTGTTGGCTAGTGCAAAGTTTTGCTGATGTCTGTGAGCGTGTTGCCTTGAGAGTAAATGTAGAAAGAATAAAGTGATGGTTATTAAGAGAGAAGGTGACTCCCAGTGCGATGTTATAGAGAATGGAGAGAGACTGGAATTGGTGAGAGAGTTCAAATACCTGGGTACAGTGATGGGAAAGAGAGGAAAATGTGCAAAAGATGTGGAAAGTAGAGTGACACAAGGTAGGAAAGTGGCTGGTGCAATGAAGGCCTTGACAAGAAACAGAGGCTTGAGTGTTGCAGCTGCACGAGGCTTACATGAGAGTGTTAGTGCCATCTCTAACGTATGGATATGAGACTATGGTGTGGCTTGAAAATGAAAAGTCAAGAGTGAGAGCAATGGAGATGAGACTGCTGAGGAATGTATGTAAAGTACAGAGGGTGGATAGGATACGAAATAATGTGATTCGTGAAAGATGTGGAGTGAGGAAGTCAGTGGACGCCAGAATCGAAAAGAGTGTACTGAGATGGTATGGTCATGTGGAGAGAATTGATAACAATTGAGAGGTGAAAAATGCATATCTGAACGAATTTGAAGGAGGGAGGAGGCGAGGTAGGCCAAGGAGGTGGAGAGAGATGGTGGATGAGTGTGTGAGGAAGAGAGGTTTGGAAGTCGATGAGGCTAGGGAACTGACAAGAAATCGAGCTGGCTGGATGAATGTTGTGAGAAGTGCATGATCACGGATTTGGTACCCTTTTTTAACGTAGCAGCGTCCGGATTGACTCTATTGGATACGTTTATGTGAAGCTACAGGACGCGGTGAATGTTTTTGGCGTATCCGTTAGAGCCAGGATTCTGGGGCTAGAATGATGAGTAAAATAGGCCGTGGCTCATTGGACTGGGCAAATTTGGGCTGTCTGGACACTGCTACTCCTCACCCTGCCCTAGTGTGGGAAAGGAGGTCCGGATGATGATGATGATGGTGTTTTTCCTCCCTCCATTCATTGACTCAAAAAAAAAAAAAAGTGTCAATGGTCACTCCTCCACAGATGTGTCTGTTTGCATCCCTTCATCATTACGTTGGGCACTTAGCACTTGTCTAGCAGCAAGCGTCCATCCAATTCCTGTCCAGCTCTCTAATGCAAGAGTTAGCCATTACTCCCAGTCTTTCAATGATATTTATTTTAGTATTTCCTGCTTCCACATGAATTTTTCTAAAGTGGGAATGATTATTATTGAGTTCTTCTGCCTTAATTTCACCAAGATTTTCTTCCTTCATCAACTGAGGACTTGTACACCTCAGTGACCGAAATACAGTACTACGGCGATACCTCATTCTCATAGCACTTCTTCACAACTAGCATCGATTTCATGTGGAAGTCTCTTGAAGTAACTAGGACTCAGATAACAAGAGATAGTAATTTTAGATGGTTTTAAAGTTAAAAGAGTATAGTGATCATACTAAAGGCTATCCGTAACCAATCCAAATCAAAAAGTCTCTCCAAAGCTGAATAAAATGATGTGAGGCTAAAAAGAATGAAATTTACTTCCAAGAGCTGAAGAGGAAAAACAAAATCCTTCAGACAAAAACATACTTGTAGTGAGTTACGGTCCGATGACCATGAATGATTATTCAGTACAGCAGAGATCGTTGGTGGGAGAAAGGGAAAAGCATGTAAGTGCTACCCCTTGGACAACCAATGACCGCCCCCATGAGTGAATATTTTCCAGCAATTACTCACCAGGCACTAATATCTGGCTGGGTTGGAAGGAGTGCCGTGTTAAACACACCCACCCAGCTAATCTAAATACATAGGCTCGAGGCCAGGTAGCACAACTTTTTTTTTTTTTTACTTGCTCTACGAAGCTAGCTAATTGATTTGGATGACTTTCCTCAAGCTTAATATTACTACGAACACCCGGTACTATATAACTTAAGATGTCTCTCTGTATGTGCAAGTACTGATGACGCTAATATTATGTCGAACCCGTCCAGCTGGAAGTTTATAAAAATACGCAGTCCTCGGAAAGGGCTTATCTTGACATGAAACCAGTGGAGAACAGGTAACCGGGCTTTTCATCAGGACGCTACCAGAGATCTCTTATTGAGTTTATATTGAAATTGTCTGTGTTGTAACAGTGAAGTGCATGGGGTTAAAGTGATGTGGTGTGATGTGATGACTACATTGCGGTGTGGGCGTAGTGGATTGTTTGTGAGTTGTATGCTGGGTTGGTGTTGTAGTAGGGAAGGGTGAGGGCAAATCGTAGTCTGCTGAAGTGCCCTGGTGTCTCTGTGGGTAGGACAGGATCTGAGGGATGGATGTGCAGGTGGTGGTTCATGAAAGATGTACAGTAGTTTGGCGGGAGGTTTTGAATACCCGTGATGGCTGTGTGTTTTTTGTAGCTTACGGGGTATGTGTGTGTGCGTTGGGTGGAGGAAGAGTAGCGATATTATTGAAGTATTTTTTTCTTTTTTTGTGGGAGTACAACAAAGTTGTATGGATGTGACGGAAGTTTACCTAAAGCAGTGGACTGTGTCCCTCTCATCTTCATGTGATCTTAGGCTGGAATAAAGTACAAAATTCTTTAAAATCGGCTAAAACGTTAATCATGAGAACCTTGTTAATCTTTGGATCCGTGGATTTCTCCAGTATAAACGTCACTCAGTGGAATTTGATACTAAGGAAACAATCTGCGCGAATAGGTTAATATCCACACTTAGCGACTTTCCATCCTTCTGTGTTGTCACTCCCATGGCAGGGCGGGAGGGTGAACTGCTACCCAACTCAGCCACCGGGTTCGTGGCCACTGAGTGAATCATTTTATGCATTATTTATTTTATTATTTAATAATATTCTACATTTGCTTTACCATATTTTGCACGTGACAGGAGCTGCTGCCATGCTTCAGGTGGTAATTGTACGAAATAGTCTCTACTTTGCCAGTGTTGCCAGAGTTAGCTGAGTAGAAGACGTCTGTTTTTCCTATATATTTACCAACTCTGGGCTAGATTATTCACCTTTAGATATTTCCATTGAAGGGAAAATGTATCATGTTTGAGGGACACGTCTGACCATAACAACATGTAAGCGTTTGACAGTCATAAGAATATAGAGTAATCTGCATGGCGTCCCTCCCGTGCTTGGCGGAGAGGGAGGGACCGTCTACCACCCAAATAATATTCTGGGTTCGTTACCACTAAATTTTGTTTCTCTCTCTCTCTCTCTCTCTCTCTCTCTCTCTCTCTCTCTCTCTCTCTCTCTCTCTCTCTCTCATTTAAATTTTCTTTCTTTTTCACCACGAGGCTAAAGCTCAAATACATGTCCACTTATCACAAGTACCGTCTATTTCTTTCACTGCCATGACTAAAAATTCTTCCACCACATCCAGTCTTCGTTCACCAGCACTTCACACCGACTCAGTATCTTTCCCAACAACCATCATTTCACTCTCATCCTCATTTTTGATAGACATAGCCGACCAGAGGCACTAACAATTTCATAGTTTTAGTTTGTGATAGATTACATCAAATATGTGAACAGACTTGGACGTAAGAATTTAATCGATACAGTTTCCAATTTTCTACTTATTTTTACACCGGCACTTCGTCTACTTAGCTTCGTTCCAACCCTTCACTCTTTCTTCAGTTCCTTCTCTGCAAGTGCCATTCCTCTCACTTCCTTCTCTCTCTCTCTCTCTCTCTCTCTCTCTCTCTCCTCGCCTTTCTCTTCTCCTCCTCTCTCCCCGCCTCTCCATTTATTTCCCTGTGGTATCTAGAGAAAAGACGAAGAAAAAGAATATAAAGATGAATGAGAATTAGCAATATAACAAGAAGATAAAGAAGAATGAAGTTCAAAGAAAAAGAATTTCAAAGAAGAAGAAGAAGATGATGATGATGATGATGATGATGAGGAGGAGGAGGAGGAGGAGGAAGAGGAGGAGGAGGAGGAAGCGGAGGAGGAGGAGGAAGAGGATTATGTCGATGAAAGATGATCAGGGAGAGGAGGAGAAGTAGGAGGAGGAGGAGGAGCAAGGAGAAGTAAAAATTTAAACAAGTTATAAAACACCTTTGATAGCCCTATTCAACTGTGCAGTATTCTAAGGAACAATAATAATTACTTACTAATTAAGAACTTCAGTGGCTTCTGGCGGGGTGTGAGGTGTAAACTATAACTATACTGTCCTCGGATCGAATCCCAGATCTGTGTTTACTTTTATGCAAAGAAATTATGGAGGATAAGATTCCTAACAGGCTTGCATTATTATTATTCATTGTTTTTATCACGTAACCGGATCTGCACAAGTTTTTGAACTTGGTGTTAGACGAAATTACCTCTTCTCTTCGAGCGTTCCTACAGCGAA
Organism: Birgus latro; assembly: GCA_018397915.1. Taxonomy (NCBI): domain Eukaryota; kingdom Metazoa; phylum Arthropoda; class Malacostraca; order Decapoda; family Coenobitidae; genus Birgus; species Birgus latro. The sequence continues at coordinate 105 of JAGKTI010018710.1, read as the reverse complement.
TTACATTATGAGACGTACACTCTCAGCTTTTTTTGCTTACTATCTTCAGGCGAGTTTATTCAGCTGAAGTGAGACCTCTTATATTAAAGGGGCTCTGAAGGACAC
>JAGKTI010018709.1:0-17498 GCA_018397915.1 Birgus latro | reverse complement strand
TACATCTCTTGTGAAATCTGCTTCCAAAAGATTAGGTGTGCTAGGCCAATTCCGAACTTTCTTTACCCTTGCACAGTTGTTGACCTTGTACACGGGTTTTATTCGCCCGTGTATGGAGTACAACTCTCATGTGTGGGGAGGCTCCCCACATGCAGCTCTTCTCAATAGGGTGGAGTCAAAGGCTTTTCGTCTCATTAACTCTCCTCCTCTTACTGATTCCCTTCAACCTTTGTCTCTTCGCCGCACTGTTGCATCTTTATCTCTGTTCTATCGCTACTTCAACGATCACTGTTCCTTTGAACTGTCTGCTTGCATCCCTCCACCTCTACGACGGGCACGTAGTACCCGTCTAGCAACAAAATCTCATCCCTTTTCTGTCCAATTCTCTAATGCAAGAGTTAACCGTTACTCACAGTCCTTCATTTATGCAACTGGTCAACTCTGGAACTGTCTTCCTCTGTCTGTATTTCCTACTTCCTATGATCTCCAGTCTTTCAAACGCAGTGTGTCCAGGCATCTCGAAATGAACGGATCTTGAATTTGGCTCTCTTTTGTATTGTTTTTGCTTTTTCTTGGAAGGAACAGTATGCAGGCCTGTGGTCTTTGGTTCCTTCTTCCTTACATTAAAAAAAAGAAAGAAGAAGACAGTATATTTGGTTCAGTTTCGTGATTTCCTTCAACTTTATCATAGTTAAGCTTCATTTCCTCATTTTATTGAGTAACTCTGTTCATAAAAGTAATCTTCTGAGCAAAGTGGTAAGGGAAACGCCTCCAAAACAGTAGTTTAGTTGACAATGTTTTTATTTTTCAAATTAAGTTATCAGGAGAAGACTGGCAACTTTTGGGAGTTTGTGAACACTCCCATTAACTGTAAACAGTACATCATTCTGACGGTTGTCGTTTTCTCGTATAAATATCGTTTCTGTGCTGTGTGTACAGTACATCATTATTAACCTTCGATCAGGAATTCTCTCCTGACAATATGCTTTGATCAGCCCTTTCTGTCATAGTAACGGTACATCTAATTCCACACCCCTTCCTTGTCACATCTCACTGTGCCAGACATCTCATCCCAACATATGGGCTTTATAGATATTTCATTGAGGCACTTTCACCTTTCCCGGTCTCTAGCATTAAGAGTGCAGTAATGCATACTCGACACCATTATACCTTCATATACTCAAATCTTTGCCTGAATAGGTACTTATCCTTCCTTCCATATGGCCCTCAAAACTCCTAATACTACTGTCAGTTCTCCTTTCCCATGTCTCACTTCAGGTTCGCAAGTTCCTTATGTCGCTATGATCACCCACAGACACCATTAAACAACATCTATTGCCTGACGCAACAACTTGTGAGGGTAACACCGACGTAAGAAATTCCAAATATATCTGTACTTAATCAGCAGCAAGCTCTTCTTACTAAACTTCATTTTTTTTCATACTTGCACATCATATCTCTCTACCTGTTCTCGTTCTCCCTCTCCTCACTCCCTCTAACCACCTCGCTCTTGTACACCTTCTGGTCAGTCTCTCACTCTTGTCTCACATGGCCGGACAACCTCATAGTTTCTTTTTATGCTTCCAACATCATCACTCTCTCCACAACATCACAGTTCCTTTCATTTGTATCTCTACCCTCTCATGTCATTCCACAGGCACTCCTGGCGTACCATAACTCATTTCAACACACTTAAGTCTCGATTATGTCCATCAAGCATGGTCCATATTTCACCACTGTCCGTTTGGATTGGAACTGTTATACTTTCATTCAGTGCTTTCTTTACACCTATGTTTACATCCCAGTTTCTCATCACTACTCGTAACACATGTGTGACTTTTACTTTTTCCTTAAAATCAATTATCTTGCTACCATTTTTATTCACAAAACTGTCTAAATATCTGTACATCCACTCGATTTCCATTTCGGTACCATTCAGTCTCACCTACGGTAGATTCTGTGCCCCTTTCAAACGCCTGCGGGCCCTCCAAGTGTGTGTGTGGCATTTTGAAGCAGCAGATTTGGAGTCCTCACGCAAAACTTTAATTGTCCTTGGAATGATTGTCGTTTCCGTAGTCGAAAGTCATCCAAGTGTACTTTCACACAACGGAGGTCATTCTCTACGCCAAGCATTCTCTTACTTTTTTGACAATCAAAAAAACAAAACAAAAAGCACTCAAACAGTGCACCACCCATGCCCACAATGGTCACTGGGCCGAATATTTAACTTGCCCTGTGATTTTAACCTTCGACAGATAAAAAATAATTATTTCTTTCATGCCTGACCATTATCATTTTTGCACCAACTTTAGTTCAGATCAAATCAAAATTATTCAAGTTCACTTTATCTAAAGACCTTGACTTTTGTCTGATACTTCTTATAATCAAATCTCTCTTTGTGTTAACCTGAACCCATCTACAAAGTGTAATCTACACCTGATAAAAATATATTAAAATGAACTTGACCTTTGATCTACTGCTCAAAAAAATAAATAAATAAATAAATAAATAAAAATAATAATAGGTCAGCCTCTTTGGTGATCCTAACTCATCCACCAAGTCTGATCCAAATCAAATACAAACTGTCTGATTTATTTTGTTCACACACACACAGACACATGTGTCGGACTCTGACGTAGCCCTGTGATCATGACCTTTGATGGTTTGCTCTCAAAATCCGAATACCACCTTTCTTGCCTAATGTTTTTCACTGTCACCAAACTCGGTCCAGATCAGATCAATATTGTGAGCTGAAATGCCCTGTGACTGCGGACTTTCATCTTTCCCTGTGACCTTCACTTCCAACCGATTGTTCACAAAATCGGATTCTTTCACTCTTGCTTTATCCTCATCCATTCCACAAAGTTTAGTCTAAAAAAAAAAAAAACTTTACACTGACTTTGTTTTAGTTTCTGGCTTCGGAACTATTCTAAATGGAATAGGTTTATTCCTTGGCTGATCTTTAACTTTTCCACCAAGCTTAGTTAATAACCGGCTTTTTTTTTTTTTTTTTTTTTAAAAGGGAAGCAAACAGCAACAGATCTAATGATCTTTTTGGGGCTGTTCACTACAGAGAAGACTATGCCTATGATATTTAATAATATTATCTGAAGATAATTATAGCAAAGCAAGCAGGCTCTCACCCTCCCAGTAAACTACCTTCTGGCCAAAGTAAGGAGGATCATCATGCAGCACAGAAAAACAGACATGGAAAAAATATCATAGGAAAGACTGAAAAGAAAAAATATATATACTGTACACTAACAATCTGTAAGGGAAAAATAACTAACTGATAACGTACTGCTTCATTCTCCACGATTGGAAAGAGCAAAAGTCGCACACTGTACTCAGATTTTTGTATTATTCACCCATGAAAGCGTTTAACTGTGGATTCGGGGCCAGCTACTTATCCTAGTGACTTTTTAATGTATTTACTGTATTACAGTGCACCACATTTCTAAGTAATTTGTTCCCTACGTTGACAACTGTATTTAAGAAAAAAGTGTTTTGCCTCTGGGCAGGAAACGTTTGCCGATTATTTTATTATCGATACCTCTAACGTAATTTGACCAATCCATTGTGAAGTACTTACTACCATATTGTCACGGTCCTTTTTTTTTTAATTATTAAATCAGATTATCCTGTAGTGTGTTCTGATAAGTTAAACACCTTCAGCTTTTTAAACGTTCCTCATATGGTTTGCTCCTTAATCTGGGTATTATTTTGAAGCTTCTTGCTGCACCCTCTTTAATTTTCCAGATCTTTCTTGTAATATGGTGACCAAAACTGAACACAGTGCTCCAGATGGGAGCATAATATGGAACTGTCCAAAGTGAGTATAATATTTTCTTACATGAATTTAAATGCTCTGCTTATAATTCTAATTAGTTTGCCAGCTTTCTTTATTGCTTCCGTGCATGGTCGACTTAGTTTAAAATACTCGTAATTTGCTATTATTATTCTTACTAAATATTTTTCTAGATTCACATTCTAGAGTTCAGTAATATTTACAGCCTAACTAAATTTTTCATTTTTACCCTCAATATTTAGAACTTAGCAGTTATCAATATTAAATTCCACTGGCCATGTTTGAACCCAGAAAATAATTATTCAAAACTACTTTCAATCATCAGCCTATGTTCGGGTGTATCTGCTGTATTACCTAGTTACGAGCGAGCGCAGCGGTTTACCTTCAGCTTTGAAATGAGCGGCCTGACATGACACGGCCCAACCGCGATGGTTTTCAGAGGCTAATAACTTTTCTACAAAGTGAAATAGAGAAGAAATTCTTTCAGCAGGTAGTTTTTAGCTATACCGTATATTTATTCATGAGACCAAAGAAACCCTTTGGAATCCCAGCTTGCAAATGGAATGAACCGAGGGCTTCAACTGACATACGCGACTATGAAACTGATTTAAAGCACCATGAAAGTGACACATGCGAGGTGTGAGTTGTTTTTCACTTTCACATTTCGATAGCACATGCGCCCGCGCGTGTGTGAGAATGTGTATGTGGAAGAGAGAAAACGTGAGAAAGTAAATATATTATATCAATTATGCTTCCGTTACTGTTCAGCTACCTCACCAGAAACATTGAAAGTTTACATCATGATGAAATTATAATGATAGGCGTATGTACAAACGCTCGTTCGCTCGTTATGCGCTCACGGAGTGCAGTTTACTGGTTTTGTATCATCAGCGAATTTGGGAGGTTTTACCTTAATCAATACTGTCAGTGTAAATTCGAAACAGTGTAGGACCCAAAACTGAACCCTGTGGTACTCCACTTGTGACATTCATCCAGTCTGATTCCTTCCCAGTAATTACACAGCCTTTGATACCACAGGCTGTTTCTCAAGAGGTAGTTTATGGGAAACTCTACCAAATCCTTTCTCGAAATCGAGGAAGATCACTTGAACAGATTTAGTTTCATCATGCATATACATAATTACATTAAAAAAGTCAACAAGATTAGTGAGATACTCGTATGATTCATTGTTCCTCAATCTGTGTTGTGGGTTTATTTTGTTGTAAATACTTATCATCTCCAATTATGTTTTCCAACAACTTACGTACCAATACTGTTAATCTAACTGAACATTAATTCTGGATTGTAATTTACTATTTTTTTCTATTACTGGTACTGCACCACTTCTTAGCGGTATGTTGAACATTTGAGCAAAAGTGTTCAGCATTTCATTTTTTTATCTGCTTTGGAACTCTTGGGGACATTCTCTCTGGTCCTGGTGTTTTCCTGATCTGAAGTTTATTCATCACAAACAGTACATCTCACTCAGTGATCCTGTATCACTAATTGTTCCATCGTCCAATATGTACTGAGGAATACGGAGGAATCAAACATGAATTTCTATAGGAAATAGAAGGCACTGAGAAGTTCAGCCATCTTCGTTTCATCACCTGCACGTGCTCCATTTACTGAAACCAGAAGGCCTATTGTCGGTGTCATTATCTTTTTATTTCTGAAGTAATTATAAAACCTGGAGGGGTTTAATTACAGATATAAGAAATATGCAAATAATAATTTTTCAGCATTTTGATAAATGTTGGGATATACATTTTTGTTCTCATTATTTGTGGCTTTGTAATTCTGATGAGCAAGTTTCTTTGTTGACAGGCAGTTCTTGATGTCACTGTCTCACGCACTGAAATCTGACATTGCCGTGTGACCTTGGCCTTTGACTAATTGTTCTAAAAGAATAAGTATTTCAGTCTTGCCTTACCCTCAAACCTTACCCTAAGTTTTGTTTAAATTCGATAAAAACTAAGTTGACTTTGCAAGGTCAAACTCGGACCTAAACACGTGACCTAGACCTTAGACCTATTCTCATAATTAATACATTTACTCACAGACTGGCCCAAAACCTTTCCACCAAGTGGTTTAACTGGATAAAAGCACTGACTTTGTTAATAACGTTCGCATGCAGTACTGAGAGAGAGAGAGAGAGAGAGAGAGAGAGAGAGAGAGAGAGAGAGAGTTGAAACTCTTGTCCCAATGTAATATGAAATTCGCATGTAGAATCGTAGCACTTCGGATTTTTATTTCATGTTGTTGTGTTGGATAAAATTTATAGTAATATCCATTTTCATCTTTTTTTAATGAGTCCTTCTTCGAAAAACACTGCTCCGTTGTAAATTCCACACTGCGAGTTTGTGGGAGGTTCACTATTGTGACCTGTTGTCCAGAAAGGGTGCAGTTGGCAAGATCGCCACCCACTGTGAGTGTCTCAGGAAATTCTAAAAGAGGCTATACCTTTCCTTCTTGCTCGAAGTTTGGTCTCTTGTCCCAAAGAAGTGTGACCGATCTCAGCCATTTATCACCCAGCTGTTTGAATATCTTGTATTTTGAACGCATTGGATCCATCCTTAACAGGAAGATTATAAGGTGCACTTCTTATCATAACCTTCTTCTGACCGCACTGTTTCCGTCGACGACGCTGCTTTTTAACTCTTCTTCATCCTCCTATTGCACTGCACTTAATATCTCAAATGCTTTTGACCGAATCTGGCATAAGTCTTTTATTTTTCACACTGCTTTCTTTATACTCTTCTAATTTATCAACAATGGTGTTCCTCAGCGTTGTCCGATCACCACTCTGTCCCACTCATCTTTGAATTTATGAGCCGCACATCTTGAAGAATCCACTCATACATTTGACTCCACACTTCACATTTCCACATACAGTACTTCTGCGTCCATTACAGCAGTTGCTTCAGAAACACATGATGAGGCTGTGGCACACATGGCTATTATTTCTGATCAGTGTAAAAGAACGGACCCTTCACCTCTTTTTTCTAATCCAACTAAAACTACTTTCAAATCCATCAAAGTCTTCCAGAGGAATATCCTTAACATTCAGTATTAGACAACGAAGTCCTTCGTCATCTCTCAAGATCCTTGAGGTTTGTTTCTCTCGGGACCTACCACAGGATGATGACATTACCTCGCTTGTAAAATCTGTTTCCAAAAGGCTGTGTGTGCTAAGCCAGTTCCATATTGTTTTTAGCCCTGCCCAGCAGTTGACTTTGTACAGGGATCTTATTCCTCCTTCTGTGAAGTACAGCTTTCAAGTGCGGGATAGGCTTCTGTCATACAGCTCTTATAAAAACGTGGAGTCAAAGGTTTTCCATCTCATCTCCCCCCCCCTCCTACTGACTCCCTTTAACCTGTCTCTCTTCGCCACATTGCTGTATCTCTATTTCTCAACTATCACTGTTATAAGAGTCTGCTGCATTCCTCCTTCATCTAGACAGGTGCACAATCACTCCTTTATTGTCCAGTTTTAACCAATACTTTCAGTCCTTCACGTACGCTATGTAACAGGTCAACTGGGAAACTGTGTTCCTCAGCTTAAATTTTACTCTGCCTACCACCCAATATTTAAAACAGGATGTGTCCAGGCAACTCGAAAGGCACATGTCTCGAATTTTACTCTGCTTTGTTCGGCTTTTACTGATTTTTTTTTTAGGGTTCCAGCCATTAGTTCGATCTAATTTTCCTAAAAAAAATCTGTCATAAAGCACATTCCTCTTACACATCATCAAATTACCCTCTGACAAACTTTGTAAGTTCCACTGAACATTAGCTATTAGTACTGCACCATATGCAAACAAAAGTACAGACAAGTTTCACTTATTACTTCGCCATTTCCATACCAAGTGGTCTCACCTTTAACTCTCTCAGTACTCCATTAATATACAATAAACAGTAAACAGATATGGTGATACGACACCCCTGTCTGAAACCAGGAATCACGCTGAACCCATCCTCTCTGCTGCTTATCGAGTTAGTTGTTTGGTTATCTACCCTCCTCCTCTCCACATCCTCCAGCACCCTCCGCAGTGCTGCCAGTCCACTCAATCATATGCCGTGCCTCCTTATCTTTCGGATCTTCCCCCATGTAGATCTACTCTTATTTCGTTGTGCTCAACACCCTCTGGCTGCAAAGATTTCTCTTTCCTGAACAAAGTCGTCTACTATTAGCACGAGAAAGCAGAAGTACAGTATGTTCAATGAGCGCAAATGTGATACCAAGTACCCATTTGTTATAAAAGGATACCTACTACATAAATAATAAAGCACAATACCAATCACTTATTTACTGAATGAGGATACCAACTACTTATTTATTACAAGAGCTACTAAGTAGTTTTATATAAAAAAAATATCAGTTACCAGCTACTTATTTGTTACAGGATACTAACTATACATTTGTGAGAAGATGTTATTTTAATATTAAAGGCGAATACCAATTGACTGTTTAATTAAAGATGCCAACTACCTGTTTATTAAAGGCTAATACCAACTACCAACGGGCACCAGCTACATGTTTTAAAGGATACTAACTTCCTATTTATTAAAGGCGAATGCCAACTGCATAATTTGTTAAAGGATAATATCAACTCCACAGCCTAATTTGCTAAAGGAAGATTTCAATTTCATACTTGTTATAGGGCACCAGCTGTCTATCTGTCACGTTCCCAACTAGTTACCAATTAGTAACCCTTTCGCTGCGGCTGGTACACTTGGTATTTTATTCAGGCTAACACCACACTATTTTGTTCAGCTGGGAGAATCATAGCAATATATGGCTGCGGAACTACCTCCAGTAACCATGTCGCTGTTACTGGTGCACGCTGGGATTATGTTTATTCAAATATTCTGTGATTTTATTCCCCTGAGAGATATAATAGCCGTCAAAGGGTTAAATGACACCAACACTCTATCAGGCAGGATACCAATTACGTTTTTTTTTTTTTTTTTAAGAGGACACCACTCATATATCACGTCTGACAAGAGAGGAAGCCAAGTGTTTTGAGGCTTCAGTAACTTTCCTCCCTTCACTTAATCTACTGTACTCTCTCCCTCTCTCTTCGCCGCAATATTTGATCTAACACCCTCCTCATTAAAGTTATCACACTAACCACCGCTCGTTCCACATCTCCACCTCACGCCTCTTGCCTTACCACGGGCTGCTACTGAGCGCCACCACACTACTACACACAGGATGCCATAAGAGTGCCAAGGTCAGTCACTATCTCCACACCTTGCCTCAACACCTGCCTCTCTCACCGCCACATATCCAGGTCAGTGGGGAGCTTCTCTTATTTATTTAACAGTCTTTGATATGTCCTATGATATTTCCTTTAGTCTGAGTTATTACATTTAGTGATATGCCTTTTAACATTTCTTCTGGCCTGTATTTTAACACTCCTTTTGCTGTCTCTTAATATTTTCTTGGAGTTGTCTTACTGTTTTTCCTATGGCATCTTTTTTAATGTCTTCTTTGGCTTGTATTATTAAATTTCCTTTGGTAAGTCTTCGAACGTTTTCTTTAGCTCGTCTAATTCACATTCTTTCGGTCTGGCTTATTTTTCTTCGGCTTGTTTTACTTTCATTTGGCTTCTCATAAACATTTCCTCCAACTTGTTTACCTGAACTTCTTTTGATCTGTCTTATTACATATTCTCCTAAGGCATCTTAAATTAAATAAGTTAGTCTTCGAAAATTTCCTTCACTTGTTCTTAAATATTTTTTAAGGTCTGTCAGGCATAATTCCTGTGAGTTGTCCTATTATCCTGTCTTTTGGTTGCCTCATTAAACCTTTCCACTGTTTACATTTCTCTCAGGTAAACAAAATCGTTTCCTGTTGCCCTGAATGAAACACAGCCAAAATATGTCTTTCCTGAACGCCCGCCACTTAGTTTCCCGCCGTAAAATATTCAAGTGTGTCCGTAGAGGCGATGGAATGAACTGCAAGCTTTTAACCCTCTGTATGTTAGTGGTTGTCTAAGCGGGAAAAAATGGTGTTAATGGAACTGGATTAAAAAAAAAATATCTAATTGCGGCCGTAACACCAGAGTTAATTTTCTGTTACTCCCAGGTTTTATGAACTGGTGATACTAATTTATGCAATTTATTTTATTTCTATCACTTTTGCTATTCTACTTTCATTTTACTTTTTTGGTAGTATAAGTAACTCGGACCCAGAGGTAGAGAGGTGTTAATCAGCCATCATTCTCTCTCTCCACTAGTACCGGGATAATTCAAAACCTGGCCATCACCATGACCTTTAATTACAGGTGGTCCATATACAGCGCATCCCAGTTTTCATGTGTTCCAGGGACGGCTTAGTCTGCTGGTGTGAGAAGCACAGATATTTTGGCTGATTCGGGATCCTTCTAGTCCTATGCAACCAGTGAACGTATAGAAGCAGACAGTGTAAAGTTTGAGAGGAGTTATGGGAAGCGGAAAATGATGCAGAACATACACTGGTAACAATGCCATCTCAGCAAAACACAAGAATTTTAATGTGTGATACGCTGACAGGATCCATAATATGCTGACAGGATCCGTAATATGCTGAAAGGATACATAATATGCTGACACCCATGTTATTCCAGGGTTCATCCAGCGTGGCGGCGACATACACAGCCAGGACGTCCAGTCATAACTTTACTTTGTTCACTCTAACTTGGTGCAAAATTGCCATCCCTCCATCCTGAATTTTTAATTATAATAAAAGACTAACAGACTAATGTGCCAGTCACGAAGTTCTATGGAAAGGATGTAGAGCGATAGTAGTGGCTTATCCTGATGACACTGAGTTTCGGGAAATAGGTTGCAAAAGAACGAAAATCTCGGCCAAGTTAAAGTGACTGAACTATGTGTATACTCCCATGCCGCCACGCCAACCCGCCCTTCATCCTTACATACTAGTCTCTCTCTCTCTCTCTCTCTCTCTCTCTCTCTCTCTCTCTCTCTTTCTAGTTCTTCAAGTCCATCATAAATATCCCTGCTCCGCTCCTCCCTCCTTCTTGTAGGCTACTTTTCTCAATTATCCTTCCATACAGCCTCTTGCCTCTCTCCTCATTCTCTTCATCATCTCTAACATACTAACTCCCATTTCATTCCACCACTCTAAGCCACCCTTCCTCATGTACCCCAGTTCATCCTTCCTCACTTCTTGGTCTCCCAATTCTCATACATTTTTTTAATTACTCCAATCCAGTGTCGTCTTTGTGATTCATTCATCAACATCCAGACAATTTTATTCACCTTATAGCACATTTTCTGAACTGGAGGGGTACATTTAGCCTTCATTTACATCTCTCACTAGAACTTTTCCTAAGCTGAATAAAAAGGTAAGGCAGGGACAACAATAATCAACAAAATACGTCGTCCGGCTAAAAGAAGGTATGTCTCATCAACATTCCAACTCCATTCCGTCATTACAATGCACCCTCCTTCATATACTGCTCCAAATTATCCTTCCTTGCTCTTCTCCATCTTCATAAACTCTTTCACAATTATCCCTGATCCCTTCCACACCTCCAGGGCCCCCTATCCCATGAGGGCTACTCCTCTAATTTACCTCATTTATCTTACTTGGTCTTTTTCTCCTCATTCTCTTCACCAGTTACTGTGTGATCTGTTTAATTTAGGTGGCTGTAAATCTGCCATCGCTCCATCTTGAATACTGAGAAAATAACACAAGAATATGGTGCTAGTAACGAAGAGCTAAGGAAAGGATGCAGGACTGTGGTATTGTCTTATACTGTCACTAAGCTACACGTTCTATGTTAACCTTGTATTTTCCAAGAGTGTAATACGTTCATTCACTTTAACACGTTCCTCCTGACTACTAACTATTTATGTTCACCTTTACTTTATCCTTCCACATTGTTCTCTGTCATCTTGGTCTCATTCCTTTCATTAACTTGTATACATAATTTCTGTTCATCATGCATTCTGCACGGGTGTCTCATGTTCAAACCATCTGAACACAATCCTTTCAATTACTGTACGCTTTAGTTATGTCCGCCTTCACTATACTCTTCTACATCGTTCCTGGTCGCTTTCTCCTCATTCTCTTCACCAACTATATCACAAATATCTCAACTCACTTCCACCCCTCAACACCTTCACCAAAGGCTCAGTTTATTTTCCACAGCTCTCTTATCCATGCATTATCGATCACTGTGTCATACTCAAGCCACCTTAAACCGCGTCCCAACTACACTTATCCATTACGTCCAGTTTCAGACTACCCTTCCACACCAGTTTGTGGCCTTTCTGTCCTCGTTATTTTCTCTAGCTTCATTTCCAGACACTCTTTGCTAACTCTGCATTTCTCCCTTGATGTCTCATTCAAATTATCTCAGCTACCTTCTAACTACAACTGACTACTGTATCATGTCCATCTTCATTATATTTTTCCACACCGTATTTGGTATTCCCCTCTTCACTCTTCTCACCACCTCCTCATCATCACAATCCTTCTCCTTTCCACCACTTAACACCTCCCTCACCCATATACTTTCCAATATATCTTTCAACAACGTCCCTGGATCTCCTTTCCTAATCATCCTCATTAAATTTTATACACATTTTCCACTACCCTTCCTTTCTCCATCGGTGTCTCATGTTCAAACCACCTCATGATTACACCTCCAGTTTATCCTTCCGCACTGTTCTTGCTTACTCTCATTCTGTTCATCAGCTTCACTTCCATATACAGCAATTATTAATCCTGCAATCTCAATATCATGTTAAAATTACAGTACTTCATTACATTCCCTCTAGCTACACCTGCCTATCATATCCACCTCCAGTTTATATTCCAACACCGTTCTTGGTATGTCAATCCTTATTCCATTCATCTATTTTTCGTTTCGTTTCGTTTCGTTTATAAAGGATCCAACATCCTTGCATGCATCGGCATTGGTCAAATGGCGACTCTCCATGGTGCTCGATCTCTGACAGCTTTCCTATTCAGTCTCTTATCCAAGAGGTCACACTCTATGTATGACCTTGTCCCATGTCATTATCGGTCTGCCTCTCGCATACCTACCCCCAACGTTCACACTTCTCACTTTCTGAACCCGACTGCCATCCTCCATCCCTTCCACATGCCCAGACCATCTCAATCTACCCCTCCTCATCACAACACTAATATACTCCAGTCCCATCCTTCCTCTCAACTCTTAAATCGTAAATGTAGCCCCCCTTGGCCTCACATTCAACGACGCACTGCACATCCACCTAATCATTGATATTTCTGTACGTTTGAGCCTACGAATATCCACTTCCTATCTTTATACATTTCTTATCCAGGACTTCATCACGAAGTCTTACAGTATTTTAATAATTTCTAGTGACTACTTCCAGACGACGTTATTCAGCTAAATGGAAACATATCGAACTAAGGGGGTTACCCAAAGTCCGCAGCACGTCACTATGAAGGGTTCCTCGTGTCCGTAAAAAATCGTCGTCAGGGTAAAGAGGTTAGCCTTGTATTCTGCACAATAGCTACATGTTCAGACCCAGTACATTCCTCCTACCTACACCAAGCAATTCTATCCACATCCACTCCGTCTTAGTTAACACACTCCTTTACTTAAGCAACTATTTTTAAAGGTAGTTCATTAACCCCTTCTGTATCGTATATTTTTACATTATTATTGCTAAGGCACTACCATTTAATTTTATTCAGCATAAGAGAAACCTCTCGTTGTGAAGGGACTACAGTTAATCTCTATTACCCCTTTCAACACAATGAAGTTTTCTTGCTACCATGACATTATCCCACCATAATCTGGTTAAAGTTTGCATTTCTACTTGCTAGGGAGAAAGCAAAATTTGCGACGCCAATGTCGACTGAACAGAAACTCAAGAGCTGACGCATCAATTTGATATTTTGTAAGTAAATGGTTCAGGACTAGCAGATTCATTAAGGGCCGAATCCAGCAGAGTTAAGCCAATTCGGGCGAGTCGAGCCATATCAAACACTTATTCTATCCGAAACTGTTAAGCGAAATATGACATGGGCTTACCTAAGATTTTCATATTAAAAGGTGGTGATGAATTCAAGAGGTACACTTTTCACTGTAACTTATTCAACTCTCAAAAAAGGTAAACCAGTGCAATAAAGGATCACGTCCCTGTTTAACGAAGAGGTTAGGTTCTTCAAGCGAGCGGCGCCGGCTCTCACGTTCCGACCTTCTGGGCAAACGACTTTATCTCATTCTGCGTAAAACTGATAACTTGGATTGAAAAGTAAAAATATACTTTCTATAATACCACAGAATCTTCCTGTGTGCCTATCTGTTTGTTGCCTGACATCTGACACTTGTCTCCAATCGGTGACGACGCCTCGTGGCACGATACTTGAGCCTTTCTATGCAGTCTCTCTTCACCTTGCTCTTGGCGTTGTCTCCCTCCTCTAACCACCACACTCCCATCACTGTCTTAACCACCCGACTCAGATGACGCATTATATCTGTTTACTCCTACTATTTCCAGTCGAGTTTATTCCAATCACGATGAACTTTTCGAACTGGAAAAGTTAAATGAGGTCTTCAATAGCCCTTTCTATACGAAAGATTAATTCTAATGGGAATAAAATTGTTTGACAGCAACAAAAATGAAGTAGATCTTTTTCTGTCCAACTTCCTAATGCAAGAGTTAACCGTTACTCCCAGACCTTCACGTACGCAACAGGTCAACTCTGGAACTGTCTTCCTCTGTCTGTATTCCTATTTGACCTCCAGTCCTTTATACGCAATGTGTCCAGCCATCTCGAAATGAACGGATCTTGCATTAGAATTTTTTTTTCTTTTTCTTCGAGGGAACAATCTTGCGAGCAGTAACCTTTGGTTCCTTCTTCCTTGCAATAAAAAAGTACGGGTTCCCACCATATCAACTACAACCATCCTCTTAACTCTCCGTCTCCTTCCAGCCAGTACAAAGAAGTACAAATGAAAGCAAACAGCAACAGACCTGTTGGTCCTCTCGTGGCTTTTTGGTATGGGGGAGGTTATAACTAACAAAACTAATCTATCAGCTAAAGACAAGGACAGAATGGCTCCCCAGCCCGCCCACCAAACCCTCCAGCCGAACCCGCCAGGAAATAGTGAGGAGGACCACCATGCAGTACATAAAAACTGTCATGGAAATTTCATAGGAAAGAGGGAAAGGAAATTTTATTCTACACTCTCTATCTGAAAGGGAAAGTAACATTAAGTTACCAATATTTATCGATGTTGTTCTGCTGTTGTATCTTCCAGGCTTTGAAAGTAAAAAAAAAAAAAAAAAGACATACACTACAGAAATGTGTTATTCAGGAGAGAACATACTTAGCTGAGGCTCAGATGACATACTTTTTCAAGCGATTTTTAAAGGTTAGTGCAGTATCACAGTTTACTAATTTTGAGGGCAATTTGTTCTACATATTTACCACTCTATTTAAGGAAAAATGTTTAGCTTCATGTGACTGAAATCATTTGCCAATAATTTTTATGCTCATTACCTCTAGTACAGTTTGAGGGATCAACTGTGAAATACTTATGGATGTCCATATGATCGTATTCTTTGAATATTGTGAATACTTGAATTAAATCTCCCCATAACCTCCGTTTAGTTAAAGAGATTCAGAACTTCTAAACGTTTCTCGTATGGTTTATTTCTCAATCTAGGTATCATGCTGTACTCTCTCAAGTTTCTCCATAGCCTTTTTATAATACGGTGATCAGAACTGAACGCAATACTCCAAGTGCGGGCGAACTAAGGAATTATACAAAGTGAGGACGACATTATCCGATTTATACTCAAATACTCTACCTATTAATCATACCAATTTGTTGGGTTTTCTTTTATAGCTTACTGTACAATGTTTGCTTGGTTTCAAATATTTTGTTATTATAACTCTTAAGTCTTGTTCATGGTTTACGCTATCAAGTTGGACATTATTCATGTTATGACTAGCTCTTACTTTTTTACTGCCAATGTTTAGCACTTTACATTTATTAATACTGAAATCCATTTGCCATGTTTGGGCCGAGTTAAACACTTGATCAAGATCTCTCTGAACTGCCTGCCTCTGCAATGCTGTATCTGCTCTGCCACCTATTTTAGTATCGTCGGCATATTTTTAAATCTTACAACATAATCCTTCATTAATATAATTTATGAACATTGAAAAAAAGAATAGGGCCTGACACTGAACTCTGCGGCATTCCATTTCTAACGTTTATCCAGTCTGACTCTTCCATTTATTACAGCTCTTTGCTTTCGTCCGGTGTGTCAAACTTCGATCCACAAGAGCAAACTGCCACTGAAACCATGTACCTTTAGCTTCTGAAGGAGTCTTTTGTGTGGAACTTTGTCAAAAGCCTGTTGAAAATCGAGATATACAACATCAACAGATATAGTCTCGTCGTAGCCCACATATTCAATATGTCGTTGCTAAAGCCCAACAGATTCGTGAGGCAAGAGCGATTATTCCGAAATCCATGTTGCGAACCTTTGATGAGATTATTTGTTTCTAAGTGTTTCACAAACTTGTCTCTGATAACAGTTTCAAGCAATATGCAAATCAACAATGTTAAACTAATTGGGCGGTAGTTTCTGGTTGTGCTCTGTTGACCTTTTTGAATATTGGGGTAATGTTTGGAAGCTTCCATTCGTGTGGCACCTTACTGCTCTTTAGTGATAAGTCAAAAAGTTCAGATATAAGCTCTGTAGTTCCTTTAATACGCGTGGGGATATTTTGTCCGGCCCTGGTGTTTTATTCTCTCTTAATTTGCTAATTGCATGTAGTACATCGCGATCACTAACTGTAATATCATTGATTATGATGCCTTCTTCTATAGGAACCGGGGAAACTGCAGGAATCGTATGTATTATTCTACTTTAAATAATGACTGTCTTCGTCTTCAACCATTCCCTACATACGGTTTAACTACCACACTCCTCAACCTCTCCAATACGGTAACCTTATTTTCCCCTTCATATTGACAATCTACTGACCGTCTTAATCAGCTGCGTAGACTTTTAAAACTGGCAAGGTTAAATGTGGGACAGTTTATTCCTTCACTATAATACGTCTTTCTCACCTGAATAAAATCGTCGGGAGGCAGCCAGAACATACTAAAAAATAAATCATTGTTCATTGTATTGAAGAGATTAATATAATAGTCTACTTCATTCCTGATTTACCTTTTCTTCAAATTAAGTCAGTCTCATACACACTCTGACTCGGTCTCGCACTCGTCATTCTCCCCGTAAGTCCCAGCCACTCAGCTGTATTTCTATATGCCCGCTGCCACACCAGTCTCCATCATGGTCCTACTCTTCCACCTACCCTCCTCATACACTGTCTTGCCTTTCTCCCTTGGCTCCCCACGCCCTATCCTCCTTCCAAACATCGCACCCTCACACCCTCTCAGCCAGCCTCTCCCTTTTAGTAGATTTCCCTACGTGAAAGTGTTTTGCCTTTTCTCTATTTTTTCTTGTTGTTCTCGTTCATCTTACCAGCGTTTGTTGCTATGGTCTAACATATTTATTTCAAGGCTGACTGGTCTTCAAATTAATTTGCAAGTGTACTTGGGCCTCATGTCTAGATCATCATCATCGTCATCATCATCATCCAGGCTTCCTTTCCCACCCCAAGATGGGGTGCGGCAGGATTCACAGAGCT